>SJYC01004330.1:0-28784 GCA_006408675.1 Madoqua kirkii | reverse complement strand
GAGGCCCACCGCTCCTCCCACACGTGCTACAGTGACCAAGAAGTGTGGCCGTGTGAGGACACCCCCCTCTGTGAGGCTGCATGGGGGATTCAGACACACTTAGGCTCAAACCCGGATCCCCGATTTCTAGCAATACGTACGACCTTGGGCCACTTTCTTAATCACTTTGAGCCCCAGTTTCCTCGTCTGTAAAACAGGGATTATGATACCGTTTTCCCCTTCCTCTGAGAATCTCTGTGAGGGGAGGAATGAAAGGATATTTGGGGAAGTGAGCCATAAACTATAAGTTATGAGAAGCCCTTGCTACTCAAAACGCGGTCCATGAACCACAGCTTTGGCGCCCCTGAGAAGCTATTTGAAAGGCAGAATCTTGGCCTTACCTTGAGTTACTGAGCAAGAATACTGGAGTGGGTTGACATTGCCTACTCCAGGGAATCTTCCCAACCCAGGGATCGAACCCCGGTCTCTTATGTCTCTCGCCTTGGCAGACAAGTTCTTTACAACTAGCGCTACCTGGGAAGGCTCAGCGGTACTGCGCATGCGCACTACAAAGGGAGTAGGTCCTGACTGCTGGGCCGAGAAAGACAAGTGGGTGGAGGTCTGGACTGCTTGTGAGCTTCCCGGGACAATAAAGAGGAAAGGGGGTGGGGTGGAGTTCCCTGAGAGGGAGGATTGGTACAGGCAGCTGCAGGGAGCTCAGGGCCCATGGCCCTGCTGGGAATGCCCCTGTATCACAGGCAGGCTCATGGGTCTGCACGGGGCACAGGGATGGACTCAGGTGACTTTGCCTGCAGCTTTTGTGCCTGCTCTGCAACTCAGCCCCTCACCGGCAGGAGGGCCTCCCCCGTCCCTTGGGGCCAGGGGCAGGCAGTGTGGCTCCCCTCTAAACTCGCCCTGTGGGAAAGAAGCTCCAAGCACTCAACACGTGAAGCCAGTGGGCCACCCCGCCACCTCCATCCCTGCCCCCCTTGCCAGCCATCCAGCTCATCAACCTACCCTTTTTCAAATACACAGCTAGAGGGTCTCCTTCCCGGCTCCTCACTTTCACCTGACACTGAAGACTTCCAAAGCTGGTGGCCTGTGAGGTCCCCAAGGCATCTTCACTCTGAAGATGGAAAGAAGCTCCATTAAAGTCCTGTGGTGTTTAACAAAATAGTAAATTCAGCAAACGTTGACCAAACTCTACCCAGTTAGGCTCGGGGGCGACAGAGATAAATAAGAGAGGAACTCTCCTCCTTAATGTAAAGTCCGACCCCGGAGGCCATGATGGGCCGCCCCTTCTCTCCCCCGCCGGTGGGGGGAAGTCCCTAAGGAAGGAGCCTCCCAGATCCCGGGGACCAGTGACAGCACACTTCGCCAGCTAAAGCCGCCCCACCCCAGCCACATAGAAGGACCTATCAGCCTATCCTATCCTGACCATCCCACGCAACAAACTTATAAAAACCAGCCCCAACACCGTCCGGGTGCAGACTTCCTCGACCTGCCTCGTTCAGGTCCAGGCCCCGCCCAGGAGCGCTTTGCCATTAAAAAGCCTGTTAGACACTTTTGGTGTCCTGGTCTTTTACCTAACACTTAATTTCTCCCTTTCTACTGGATCGCACATACAGGTAAGCAGCAAATTCCAGCTTGTTAGCAAATTCCAGAGTGTTAGCTGCAAAGATACATGTCATAAAAGAGGAGATAATTACCCCTGAAAAAGGAGTGCTTAATTCTTGTGTGTGAGGTGGGGGGAGAATTATCTCTTTTAACTTCTAAATCAGCTCTATCGGGTAGGTGTTATTGATATGTGCATTTTAAAATAAGGAAACACATGCTTAAAGAGGATGAGTAGATTGCAAAATCCACACAGCTAATTATGGAGTGGAGGGATAAGAATCCCGGTTGGATTTCATTTCCCAAACACAGCCCCTGGGCGACACTGCCAGTTTAGGTGTTCTCGGGGGAGGGCAATCAGGAGCGGTTAATTCTATTGAGAAACAGAAGCTAGAAAATTTTCCCAGAAGAAGTGAATCCAGGTGGATTCTGATGTATAAATAAGAGTTTGTCAGGTGGAAACAAGAGAAGGGGGATTTTAAGCAGAGGATATGGCAGAGATGCGGAGAAGGCAATGGCACCCCACTCCAGTACTTTTGCCTGGAAAATCCCATGGACAGAGGAGCCTGGTGGTCTGCAGTCCATGGGGTCGCTAAGAGTCGGACACGACTGAGCGACTTCACTTTCACTTTTCATTTTCCTGCACTGGAGAAGGAAATGGCAACCTACTCCAATGTTCTTGCCTGGAGAATCCCAGGGACGGGGGAGCCTGGTGGGCTGCCGTCTATGGGGTTGCACAGTCGGACACGACTGAAGTGACTTAGCAGCATGGCAGAGATGGAAACCTGGGATCCCACAGGTGTTTTGATTAACTAGGTCCAGTGGTTCTCAGGGACTGTTACAGGGATGGGAGGCAGGTGGTGGGCGGGAGAGAGGGGCAGGGGTCAGCCTGTGGAAGACCTTGTTTGGCATATGTGGTGAGGATCAGGGGAAGACTCTTTAGCTTGAAAATAAGGGGGCTTGACTTCTGTAAATCTTGTCGTTCACACTTATCTCTGATCTCTAGTTTCAGCACTCTTGCTATGTGGGTTTGGTAGGGTAAATCTGTATTCATTTGTGTCTTGTTTCTAGTACTTTGCCTCCTCCAAAGTTACCCAACTTTGAGTTTCCCATTTCAGTTTTGGGAATTTGAAGAGGGCAGAAGCTAAAACAAAGGCTATTGGAAAGCAAACACTCTACTTGCTTTTTAGATAAAAATCAAACTTGTTGAACGGATGGTGGTATGGAGAGGGAAGAAAGGCCTTTAATCAGGAAACACAGGAGCCCTGATCCCACCTGCTGAAGCTGCCAATACCCTACCAGCTTTGACTTATAGAAAGAACAATTTCATGTGTTTCTAATATTTAATTTTCTTTTCCTTTTTAAAATTATAATCATGTTTTACTTCTACAATGAGAAAGAATGCTGGAGTCCAGGACTCAGATGGTATTTGGGACTTTGGACAATGTCCTGGTGTGTCCAGTGACCCAAGTTGCCCAGTGAGATAAGCTGATGGGGGACAGAGGGAAGGGGCTCATTACTATGACCCTCTTCTGATGAGTCTATCAGGAAATGATGCTGCTCAGATGAATAGTCCCTATGTCAGCTTCATCCTGAGCCATCACCAGTCCCCTGCAGTTTCAACTTCCCAAAATCCCATCATTTTGAAGAAACGGAGGTAACATGGAACCACTTATTGATAATCTCATTCCATCATCTGCTCAGAGTGCTGTTGATTCAATGAAGGCATTTCTGATGTAGGACAGACACAAGACAGAACTTCCATGTGGCTGCCACAACTCACCCGATCGGAAGTAGTGCAAGCGATGTTATCAGTTGCCCAAGCATAGAAATCACAGGACACTTCTGATCCTGCTGTGGACACCGTGAGGAAGCCACAGGCCTCGTCCAGTGCACACTCTGCAAGAACCAGGGGACAGTCACCCACCTGTCTCTCAGGCGATACAGAGGACAGACACAGACGCCTACTCCCTGCCCCTCAAACATACACACACACACACACAGAGTAACAATGACTACTCGTGGAGGACTGGAGGATTATGAGAAAATTCTTGTAAAGATGAATGCTCAATATGTGGTAATTATTATTCATCTCTGCCCTCACCCTTGAAATAGACAGCTGCATCTTCTGAGCTGGACTAAATGCTCTACAAAGAACAAATGTCCCTCAGTGCTTCTCGCTTAACATCTGGCAGAGCCTCATTCTTGGCAGGCAGCAGAGGCACTATAAACTCAGAACTAAAATTATAAGTTAGATGTACATTTTGGAAATCAGTTGATTTACTGAGTATTTCTGAAGGAGTATATTTGATTATGATCTCAGAGGTTGTATTTAACATGCCTTGCAAGATCAGCACCGTGTATTCCTAGGCACCACCCACGTGCCCGGCCCCCCCTTGTCCCTCACCTGCCAAGCACTGCATCAGTGAGGACTCAGAACCAGGAACTTCAGACTTGACCATCACAGCCACATCAGCATTGAAGATCACCTTAGATTCTGGAAGCTTCTCAAATTTCCGCATCACTGAAATGTAAGCATATCTGTGAAACTTGATTCTGAAGAGTCTGGGGTCTCTGCAGAGAAGCCAGAAGGAGATTTAAGTCAAGAAATCACTTCCCACCCATTGTGTTTGCTCACACGGATGCTCCAAAAAGACAAATTTCTTTTGAAGGGTAGTTCCAGAAGCTGCCTCATAGCTAACACAGAGCTATTGCTCATCAGGTCTCCTTTTTTCCATCTCATTGTCTGGAAGTAAGAGGAATATCTAATATATGTTAATCCTCACAACTCCTTTTTTCACATTGATACTGATTTTCTACATAAATTTATATGTCCTTGTCCTTATCTTTGAATGCTAATAATGTCTCATAATTATTTTATTTATAATGATACAAATAAAATATTTATAATGATATCTCATGTTTATTTTTAAACAACTTGATCTCTTCCTGGAAGTAAATTATTTTTAAAAGACAAAACATGTGCGCATGGGTTTGGGTAAGTCTGAATATGCATCATGTGGCTCAGACATTTTTATGATAGCATTTGTCTAAACGATACATAAGCATCTGTTTTTCTGGGTCCCATCAACACACCTGAGCTCCTGTCTGTCACAATGACATAGTCACGAGCTTGTGGAACTGGACAAGAGAGGAGAAAGAAAATTTCTCAAGGCTATGTAACTTGGAACTCACCCTTTACCAAGCAAAAAAACTATGGCAGGTAACTAGCTCTCAAGGAACAAAACTTTTACAAGCCAAAATGCTCAAAAGCACCAATATTTTATAGGTAACTATAAAAAAAATAAGCCCTGAAGTACATAAGTACTGATTTTTTTTGAAGATGTGGTGATAAATAGGTATGAGTCAGACACAACTGAGCAACTAAGCAAACACGTGTAAGCCCTCATTCTCACACACACCCATTGCTTTAAAAACGAGATCGAGTCTGAGTTGATTTTCATCATGTCAGTACATTCAAGGCCATCCTAAGCAACCTGATCTCAGTTTTCATAATAAGTGTAGGGGAAAAAAAGTGTGTTTGGAGTGGGAATTGGAGAGGTGGGTATTAATATAATAGAAATGACAGGCGTTAAGCCTTTGGAAACTTTGATAGGAAAAACTCATTTTACAAAGTGGCCCTCGTTAATCTTAGAAGTGGCCAAGTTCATGTGCTCAGACCATAATCAGCCCTTCCCATCTCCTCCTTTCTTCTTTATTTTTTGTACTCCTTGATATTTTGTTTATAGGGACCAGAACTTCCAGTCCAGCAAATACCATCTTACACTCAGCCCAGTGTCCCTGGTTGGTAGAGACAAGAAGCTCACACCCTTCTAGGAGACTAAATAAAATCTGAAAAGTTTTTCAGTTTCCAATTAAAGTAGTCTCAGGAGCCATAAATACAGTAAGTTTAGCACTTCAGTTAGAGAATCTGCTGGTTTTCACCTAAGAGACACCACGGTGATGGAGATCTCGACATTGCAGAGCTCTAAGGAAAAACTCATTGACAAAGAGAATGGAAACAATCTATGAACTGAGTCACCAAGGACTCCTTGGAATATTGAGTTAGGATGCAAACGTATACATCCTCTTGTTGTAATATCCCGCATGCCTTATATTTATTTACAAATTTACATACATGACATATTTGCAGATGTCTTGGGAAAAGCATTAAAGGTCAGCATCAAGGTGCATTGCCCCATTTAGTCATGATTCCTCCACAGCTTGTGAAACTAGCCACAGGAGTTCAGGTGATGGGAAAATCCCCCTCCTTCAGGCGCCCTTTAGGAGATTGTTCTGAGCATGCATGCTCGGTCACTCAGTCGTGTCCAGCTCTTTGTGACCCGGTGGACTGTAGTCCACCAGGCTCCTCTGTCCATGGGATTGTCCAGGCAAGAATACTGGAGTGGGTTGCCATTTCCTCCTCCAGGGGATCTTCGCAACCCAGAAATCTAACATGTGACTTCAGCATCTCCTGCTTTGGCAAATGGGTTCTTTACCACTGAGACACCTAAGAAGCATAAGTTCTGAAGAAGCCCAGATCGTTAGAGCCATTCATTCATTGTGTCTCCAGTATTCTTGCTGAGTAAGTTTGGAGCTTTGCTTAGGAAGCCAGAGATTCGGAGGACTATCTGGAGGCTCTTCCTACAGCACCTCAGGGAGGCATCATCAAAGTTGGCAAAGCTGAGCGGTGTTCTTGTAAATGTTTCTGATGCCACTGATTGAACAGGCTTTTCTGCTCCAGATGAATGCAGGCCACAGCAAGCCAGGAAATGCTTTACAAAGTATGCGTTACAATCCACACAGCTGAGCTGGTGGTAGGGATGCAAAGAGGGCTGGAGTTAAGATGCAAGCACCCAGGACAGCAGTCATCACCACGGTCCGTGGGCAAGTGGCCTTCCTTCTGAGAACATTTTCTCCCTCATTTGTAAAAGACAGCAAAGATCTGCCTAACTGAGTCCTTAAAGCTCTAACTGCCTTAAAGCTCTAACTCCCCTGACTGCTATTTCTGCCCAAGAGGAGGGATTGTGGAAAAAAGCAATAAAGATTTTCACTGGATTTGCCCTGAGATTTTATCCATGGACATGAAAGTTTGTTCATGGACACACCTGCACAAATCTTTGGCATTTATTAGTTCTTTGCTAAGTCATTTCATCTCCATCTTGCAGATGGGGAAACTGTTGAAGGGGACTTGCCCAGCATTACAAGACCCGTAAAGGGCACCACTGGGATTAAACTAGTTCTGAGCCCCATCCCGTTACACTTGGGACTGTAGGACATCTGTTGGCTCACTCAGGGCTTTTGCATCCATTATCTCATCGAAGAGCTGGGCTCAGTGAATGACTGTCATTTTCATAGGGTGATATTGACCCTCACTGTGTCTCAGGAAGTGAGCAGGAGGCTGCTAGAGTGACGCGGCTCAGAGAAGCTGAGCAATTTGCCCTGGGTCACCCAGCAAGTAAGTTCTGGAAGAAGGACTGGCCCTCGGGTCTTCCACTAACATCCCACTGAGGGAGAAACACTGACCACTTCTGGGGGCAAGCTGCCCACAAGAAAGGAAACCTCAGCAGATGAATGACTTTTAAATACAGTATTGTAAAGTAGAATAAAGTAAAAATAAAATTTCTTTTAAAAGATACTTGAAAAAAATAAAAAAATAAATTCATTTCTCATGAGGCTGAGTACTTAGGGGTGAGGTTTCATGATGTCGGAAATATTTTTTCCCAGTGATTAAAGGAGAGAGAGAGAGCAAAATAGTACCAATTTTTGGATCTGGGTGACAAATATTTTTCATCCTACTAATGTTTCAACACCTACGTAGTTTAGAAGTTTTCAAAATAAAAGACTGGGGACAAACACATCTTGTGTGACTCTCCCACTTTAGAAAGCCCAGTGGGATTGCACACCCTGCCCCCAGGAGTGGCCTGCGCGTACTTAGACACTGAGCGTCCACCAGCGGGGCCTCTGCCTCTGTCCAGGGCAGCCTCTGCCCCTCGCCTCCACGCAGAAGGCCTTCCCGCTGGTCCTGTCCCTCTGGCTGGCTCGGTACTGGCCGTCCTGGTCACACTGCAGGCCCGTCTCATTCTTCTGACAGTTGGTGACACCTGGGACCAAACATGAATACAACCACCAGTGGGTCGTTGGGACTTCCTGGTGGTCCAGTGGTTAAGACTCCATGCTTCCATGGGGGGTGGGGGGGCGGGGGTAGAGGTTCGATCCCTGCCTCTGCATGGCCAAAGAAACAAAACTATCAGTGCTGTGCTTCTGGGGTCCCCTATCTGCCTTGCTCCCAGTCCTTGATCAGACATCCAAGTCCCATGTCTGAGCCAGACACACTCCTCCAGCCTCAAACTTGACAGTGTCCCTACTCTGACCGAAGGACAATGTCTGGGCTCGCCTTTGGGCCACAAGGGCTTCTGTGAGCTGGACCCACCCATCTGATCCTCCACCTGCACCTGTGTGTCCATATCAGTGGATACCACCGGCTCTGATACCATTTTCTGGACCCTGACCCCGGCTCTGCCCCCTGGTTCTTCTCCTGGTGCCCAGCTCTCCCCAGTTCTTGGAGAGTTAACTCTTTGCCACCCAGTCCTCATTTCCTCAGGGAAGTCCCTTGACATCCCTTGACGCCCGAGTGTCACACCCTGTCCTCTGGACCCGCACCTCTGCTCAGAGCCGGGAGTGTGATGATTATTTCCATCAGCCTGCAGAACAACTGGCTCACAGCTGTCTGCCTCCCTCCCCAGTGGGCAGGGACCTCACCTGGGTCTGCTTCCTGTTATATCCCAGTGTCTGGCTCAGCATCTGACATGTAATACAAGCCCGCCCTGCCAACCCTGGGCTTTGATACTGTGATTTACAATAGAAATACGTATCTGGTCTTGATCCGCCATGTCTGGAAGTGTATGTTCAGAGAAAGGATGTGACTAGGCCGAGGTCACAACAGTAGGAGGGAGAGTGGGGAGCAAAGGGGAGCAAATGCGTTTGGGGCAGGGGTCCCGAGCCCCCCACCTCCTGCTCGCTGCCTACCACATGTGTATGCAGCATGCCCTCCACAAATAAGAACCAGAAAGTGGCAGAGAACCCCTTCCCAGAAAGGATCCTTCAGGCCGTGTGACACCACCTCACGTCATCCCAGACTGCAGTGACTAGAACCCACGTGTGGACATCAAGGACGCTGTGTTTCCAGGGAAGAATCTCTTCTCTAGAAGGGATGCCGGACTTCCGGTCTCGGGAATCCCTCTGACCTTACTTCCTTGGAAATACCACCCTATTTCCACTGCTCTCCTGACCAAAGAGGACCTCCTCTATCACAGAAGGGGACTTTATCTCTTCTGATTAATTATTTTACAACTCCAAACACAACTCAGATTTCAAGTAGTAGTAGCCACGGTTGCCTCCCCATTTCAGATTATCATGAACAGATGCACAACAAGGCAAGTTATGGGTCCTGACAAGGGAAAACCCAACCCTCCCCAGGTGACTGTTAAGTAAATAGACCGAGTGAAATCACATGACATACGGGAAGGCCGCCGTACAGACTCGACAGATCCACGGGCCCAGAAAGGGAATATGAGCTACACGGCAGTGGTGTCTGTAGGTGGAAAACATCTTCCACTTCTAAATCTGATAAGACTGACTTACAAAAATTGGAAGTTTCAGAATCAGACAATACCAAGATCAAAGGCTGGTTATGTCACTTTTTGAGTGACTTTCACACTAGTTGAGCGACTTTAGCTAAGTTTCATCAGATGAGTCTTGGCTTTCTTACACATAAAAGTTGAGCTCATAACGTTTACCTAAAAGGAGAATTGGGAGGATTGACGGAGACGACGCTAGTGAAATGTCTGGCCTAGGTCTTAGCAGAGACATTCAAAAGTAGTGCCTCTTTGATTATGCTATGGACCCAGTGGTGCTCAAGCGTAGACAATTTTGCCCCCCACTTAAGAGATAATTGGCATGGTTTGGAGATAGTTCGGTTGTCACAATTTGGTGTGCATAAAGGAGGTGCTTCTAGGATCTGACAGGTAAGGACCAGTGATCTGCTGAACAAACATCCTCTCACACAAGAGACAGCCCTCCAAATGAAGAACTGTCTCCAGATTCCAGGAGTACCAAGGCTGATGTGTCCTGCTGTCTTCACATGACACTGTAGTGTTTCTCTTTCGTGGCAGGACCCGTGAGGACTTACAGTGAGTCTGGCTGAAAGCTCCAGCATAAACGGTAGTTCTGCCCTCAGGACAGGGGACACAGGCCAGGCTCCCTGCCTGTTCTTGGTAGAATCCAGCAGGACAGGGAACGCACTGCTCATCTTGAAAATAGCTTCCTTCCGGACACTTGACTGGAAGAGATCAACAGAGCAACGAGGTTAAAAAACAAGACACCTGCTGTACAATTACAGCCTCAGAATGCACTGGATCTGAGAAATTCCAAAATCAGACAAGAACTCATTCATTTAGCAAATGCCCACTGAGAATGCACTGTGCATCCGGCTCCAAGAGTCCAGGATAAGCCATGAAGAAGGTCCACAAGGTTCCTGCCCTCCAGGAGTTGATGGGCTGGTAGGATGAGAAGGTGTCTGACAAGAATGTCAGATACGAGTGAGATAAAGCAGGAGCAGAGGGCATGATAGTGAGGAAGGCCCCTCTGAGAGACAAATTGTGAGACCTGATGAGTGAGGAGTAAGCCAGGCAAGGATGCAAAAGAGAATTTCAGACAGAGGGAACAGCAAGTGCAAAAATCCTGAGGCAGGAATAAGTTTGGATTCTTCAAGGAATGGAAAGAGAAAAGCCAAACAGAGCCAGCTACTGAGTTAGAGGACAAAGAGAAGGATGTCATGAGATGAAGCTGGAGAACATCTTTAAAGATGAGCACCCATCCTTAGGTTGCTATGGGAACATGGTGGAGAATAGCGGGGGGTGCAAACTTTGAGGTCAGACAGACTCAATAAAGTCCCCCTCCTCCCTGTGCCTAAATGACTGTGGATTACTCTGAGCTTCCATTTTCTCCTCTATAACATTATGTTGTTGTTTATTCACTAAGTCATATCCAACTGTTTGCAACCCCATGGACTATAGCCCACAAGTCTCCTCTATCCGTGGGATTTCCCAGGCAAGAATACTGGAGCGGGTTGCCATTTCCTTCTCCAGGGGAATTTTCTCGATCCAGGAATCAAATCCATATCTCCTGCACTGGCAGGCAGATCCTTTAGCAATGAGCCACCGGAAAGCCCTCTCTGTAAAGTAGGGATTCATTATGTTATCCCACTGGAGTGCGGTAGTGATGTGCAGAAAGCAGGTACCACAATGCAGACTCCAAGGTGCTCAGTCTACCGGTGAGGGAGTTGTTCCTTGTAGCCTCAATTTCTGCTCTCTCTACACAGGGTGCCCTCCCTGTGGGGTGATCTCAACCATCCAGCACCATCTCACTCCACTCACATGGCCTCTTCCTCTGGGTCACTCAGTGATGGCGGGGCTCAGACCTAGGGCCACTGGGAGGTGAGATGCCCGGGGCACAGAATCAGCAGAGGCCCTTGTGGTCGGGGTGTTGAGGCTCTGATTTCCTCAGAAACCCCAGGTGTGACCCTGGGAGTGGGGACCTGCTGCTGTCGGCACCCTGGGCGCCTCCCTCCCCTCCTTTGCTTCCTGCCTGTGCACCCCTGTCAGTCTGCAGACTCTCGGGGCCTTCTGTCCCTCTGATTCTAACACTCGCAGCCCTTCCTACTGTGCTTCCTCCTACAGGATACGAGCTGGGAAACAGAAACCCAAACTGGACAGACGCCTGTCTCATAAAGGTTCTAAGCTGGCGTCCAAGGGCTCTGCTCCCTGGCGAGGGTATGAACTTGGCCACACTGATTCAGACAGCTCAGACAAGGGATGGCAGAAAGAGGTTCCCTCTTGCCTTTTTTCTTGGTCCAGGGTTGGGCTCCTGAGAGTTTGTCAAGTAACTTCTGGAAGAAGTGAGCTGTTACTCGGGGAGGGTAGGAGTCAAAAGCATGCCCGCTCTTGGGAGCACCGTCTTGGTGCCTGGCGCTCCTCTGTGTACCTACTGCATGTACATCACCTCAGCAATACGGGAGTTTGCATGTTACCCGCATTTCACAGATGAGAAAGCTGAGCCTCAGGACATTCATGCATGAGGCCCCTTTGCCCACCGAAAAGGGCAGTGGAGAAGTAAAGTCATAGAATATGCCAAGCACAGTGCCAGGTGTGTCACCAGCCACCTTTCACTGTCACCACCTTATGGAAAAGGTATCAGCGCCATTTTAGTCTGGAGAAAACTTATGTTCAAGGTCAAGTTCAACCAGCCAGCGAGGAGATACAGGTGGGATCTCAGTCCCATTCTCACCAAACCAAAACGTTTTCTCCACTCACCAATTCAACCACCTTCTTTGGACGAAGAAATGAAGCCCATACATGTGGGACCTGCTAGAACGGAGCCCGCATGGATCTGACAGCCACTCTCCTGCATATGCGTATGCCTGTAGTGTTTCTGAGTAAATCAGAAACCCAGGCCCATCTTGGAAACAGAATGGTGTGTTTTCCTGCCTGCCCAGTGCATGCACACCCTCGCTCAGAGTGGAGTTTCGTTACTTCTATGAGTCACATTGTTGATCATCTTTAGTATTTTTACCTCTGTGCTGGGGTGTGTGTTTTTTTTAAGCAGTCTCCAAGTTCATTGCTGAAGGAAAACAAAACCTGTGCAGCCAGCCTGAACTGCTGCCTCCGAACCCCGGGTGCAGCTGAAGGGGCAGAAAAATGAAAGCTGAGATCTTTGCTGCCATAAACTTAAGGGCTCTCAACCACGCACAAGGAAGCCGTGTTGTTTCTCTCCATCTCTGACGTCAAGTGTCTTTTCCACCCAAACAAACCCTTGTAAACATCATGGTGAACCTCCTCCTCTAGCAGGTGGGACCTCTTCACAGAAACAATTGGGTGTTTATCCTTCAGTTAAATCCCCTCATGGAAAACCCCTGAAGCCTCAGTTCCCTCCTCCGTAAAATGAGACCATTTGGCCCGAGGCTGTGAGTTTTGCAAAGCTTTGGGGTTATGGCATTCCTCCTGCCAACCGGATCTCAAGGTCCCCAAATCAGGCAGCTACATTCGTGCTGAAGAAAGCTACCTGAAGACAGGGGACAGTCCTTCCCTCCTTAGCCTGCTTTGCTCAAGCCCACCCCCAGCCTGGCCCTGTCACTCACCAACTTAAAATTCCCCCATTGTGACCCCACCAGACCAAGCCCCTTATACTGTGCCCCCAGGAACCTCCACGCTGGTCCCTGCCAACCACTCCAGCTCCATCTTTTGCCGCGTTCCCCGCACTCCAACTGCACGAACCATGTGCTGCGCTGCTGCTAAGCCGCTTCAGTCATGTCCGACTCTGTGTGTGCACTGGTCCCATGAAAGCCACAGTACTTCGTAACTGCCTGCCTTTGCACTAATCTCCATTTCTGGAGTGTCCATCACTTTAGCAGCCTCAACACAGGGACACATATACACACACAAACATACACACCACTGCTTGTCTGCTCTTATCCAAGCAGCAATTCCTACTCACCAGCCTTTGCTAGCCCGGCAAGCCTTTCTGACTTCCCTGACTGTGATGCAAAAGGCTTTTCACATGATATTTTAACTGTCTTTTCACTTAACCCTGCCTCGGCTAGACTGTGAGCTCTTTGAAAGTAGGGCTATGACTTTTGATTTCCTGGGTATTTCACATTATGTGTTTGACACATAATTGCATTTTGAAGGTTTGGATAGGATAGATGGAAAGATGGATGGATGGAAGGATGAATGGAAGGATGGACGGATGGATAGAGATGGAAGGAAGAAGGAGGGAGGAAGAAAGAGGAAGGAAGAAAGAAAAGGAGGAAGTGGGGAAGGAAACAAGATGCACCTTGTTACTTTAGGAAAAAATCTATAGACAACTAGCTCTATAATAAGAACTTGCAGTGAATGAGTGAGCGAATGTTGTCCAGAAAGAAAATGGAAAATCCAGACAGCTTCCCTGGGATTCTCCTTAACGGGCCAATTTGGCATGAAGGCTGCCCGCAGGTAATTCCAAGGGAAAGCCATTTGGCCAGCCTTGAGGCAAGAGGGTGAACGTAACTGACCCCATGGGAGTTGCAAAGAAAGCCTCCTGCTCCTGCAGCAGGTACCGCATAGGTCAAGATGGCCCTGCCTGATGGAGTCACGGGAGGCAGACACTCCCATTGGTGCCCCTGAGTCACCGCCCTCCCAGGGGACCATCCAGATTAGCCCCCCAAGACAGCACACAGAAACCCTGCCTCATCTCCACAGGACAATGCTCTGCTTGGAGCCTCACAGCTGTGTTCCAGATGTGCTTCAGAAAGGAAAAGAGTCAATTAGAACAATTAGATACAAGGATCAGAGGGTGTGATTTCACCAAGAGTCCTTGTTGAGAAGGGAGACTTGTGAATCCGAGGACAGAGCAAAGATTTTGGAACCAGCACAGCTGAGTTGAAATCTCACATAGCCAACTGACAACAAAACCATCTGCTGAGGTTTCACTATGTGTGAATAGACGTGCTTTGTGTCGACTGTATTCTGCTATGCAAATTGCAACCCCTCCATGAAATAGATATCCTGTCCCTGGTTTCCAGATGATTTCTAGTGAAGATGGGCAGTATCCCAAGAACTCACACTGCGAAAGTGGTCGAACCATGGCTTGAACCCAGATCTAACTGACTTCCAAGACTTCCAGCTTCCTGACACTGTCAATCGTATTCCCCCCACTGCTTTGTCCATCCCATGGGATTAAAGACACTGGACTCTCTGGACCACAGCAATGCAGAAACTCAGTAGAAGATGGATGTTATCACGGATACTGGAGGAAAACTGGGGCTTTTGGTACTGCTTTTGTGAATTCCATTCTGGACCTTTCTGAACATTTGGAGTAAGGAGTGGGGATGAGTGGTGTGCTCAACAATTCCTTGTGAATCAATAAAAAGCTGCCGCAGTTGAAAAACAGAATGCAGGTTTATGTAGAGCTAGGATGGGCGGACTGCAGCCTTCGAGCCAAATACTGCTCACTTTCTGTTTGGCAAATGAAATTTTACTTAGAACACAGCATTTTTCTCCCCACTATGGATGACTTGAGTCCTCGAGACAGAAAGAGAATGGTTTGCAAAGCCTAAAAGACTTGCTTTGGCTCCTTAAAGAGAAAGATGGCCACCTCCTGGAGCAATTGCAGCCCCGGCCAGACCTTTTTCTCGGCCCCTTCCCCAAGCCCACCCTGGGGCTCCCACTCTCTGGAGTCTGGTCACCCCAGGCCAGGTTCTGATTCCCAGTCCCTCCCTGCTCAACACCCCCCAGGAAAATCTGCCTGCTCTCCTGGTTCAGCTTTTCCTCCCATCTCCTACTTGAGCGGGACTGTCTGTCCTGGGAGACAGGAAATGCTCATCTAATCATCAATCAAGGTCCCAGGCCTAGGCCCAGATTCCAGGCCACCCCCTTTATTTTACATGAAGGAAATGGGGAACCGGCACTTGGCAGGTCCCTCTCGCCGTCTCCTATTGCCCTACCTCTTGGCTCCGTGGGACACCCGAGGTCACTGAGCCTCAGAGTGGGCTCTTAGACCCCCTTATCAACACCACCTGGGGTGATCTAAAAACACCCTCCTCCCAACACACACACACACTCACTCTCTCTCACACATACACACACTCTCACACATACACACACTCTCACACATACACACACACAACACACTCATACATACACACATTCAGACATACACTCACACACACATACCCAGACGTACACACACTCACACACTCTCTCACAAATGCACACACACATACACATAAATGTACACACATACATATACACAGACTCACACCCTTTCACACACATACACACACTCAGATACACATAGTCAGATGTACACACACACTCTCATACACTCTCTCACACACACTCATACACACCCTCACACACTCCAATCTTTTCTTTGGCAGTGTAGCCCAGGGCCCTTCACAGCGAGTCTCAGGACCCGGTGCCAGGTGCTGCAGAGACCCCCACTGTAGTGACCCTACTTCACCCACCCTGGGGGTGGCACCATCCGTACCTGCTTCTGCTTCTTGTTCTTTTTGTTTGGGCAGCTCTTCGAGGTAGAAGGATCATGAGGGCTGGTCCCAGAGGACCTAGGGTGACTCATCCACAGAGAACCAAACCCCTTCTTTGAGTCAGCCCTGCTCTGGGCACTGCAGACCCATGGCCTCCCCTAATCTGGCCTCCACCCCTTCACCTGTCCAGTGGGGGATGACCTGCCACCAGGGGCGACTGTGATGGCCGAGTATTGGTGACAATGCCTCGTCAACTGCAAGATCCTCTGTAAACATTAGCAAGAAGCGTTGTCTCTGGTTTCTGTGCTGAGTTAGCAGCATGTGATATCTAGTGTGGAGCTTAGATCTTGGCGTGGATTTCTCGAGAGGAGAGGCCTTGCAGCTTTTGTGTGGCAACCAATATAAATAGTGGAAAAATAAATAACTGAGAAACATCTTCTCTCTCTTCAGCTCCATAAAAAAGCCTCTGTGTCTCTCACTGTGAGACCCTGGAAGCTTTGGTAGCAGATGGAACAATGGCCCCTAAAGAGGTCCACGTCCTAGTCCCTGGAAACTGTAAACACATGAGGACATGTGGCAAAGGGAATCCAAGGTTGCAGATGGAAATAAGGCCGCTAGTCAACTGACCTTAAAAGAGGGAGAGTGTGCTGGATTATCCAGCTGTGTGTAGTCACACGTACAGCTGATTCACTTTGCTGTACAGCAGACACTAGCACAACTCTACAAAGCAATTACACTTCAATAAAACAAAATACAAAATAAATTTAAAGGAAAGAAATGAAAGCAAGGACTTCCCTGGTGGTACAGTGGATAGAAATTCACCTGCCAACACAAGGGACATGGGTTTGATCCTTGGTCCGGGGAGATGCCACAGCCAAGGAGCAGCTAAGCCCGTGAGCCACAGCTGCTGAGGGCTGTCTGTCCTAGAGCTCATGCTGCCCAACAAGAGAAGCCGCCGCAGAGAGAAGCCCACCCGCGCAAGGAAGAGTCGCCTTCACCCGAGCAACCAGAGAGAGCCCACGTGCAGCAGCTAAGACCCAGCACAACCAAAGATAAATAAATAGATAGATTAAAAAAAATTTTAAACAACCATTCCTTTGGGAAAAAAAAAAAAGGAGAGAGAGAAGCATCCAAGGGAGCTGTGATGACAGGAATGGCCTGAGAACTACAGCGCTTCCAGCTTTGAAGATGAAGGCAGGCAGCCAAGGGCCGAGAAACGTGGGCACCTTCTAGAAGCTGGAAAAAATCAGGAAATTGATTCCCTCCCAGGGCCTCCGGCACAATGCAGCTGGATGACCCCTGGACTTGGCCCATGTGAGAATTCACACCCACAGAACAGCGGCATATACGCGGGTGTTGTTTAAACCACGATGCTTGTGGCCACGTGTTATAGCAGCGACAGGAAATGCACAGAGCTTCCGTTCCGGGAGCCGGCAGGCACGGCTAGTGAGGGGGCTTGCAAGGCTGCTCGTGTGTCAGGCCGAGAACCGCCCCGTGACCTCCACCAGGACTCACTGCCCCTGAGCCACCGTGCCCTGGGCTGGCTGCTGGCTGTCCGGGGATGGCGGTGAGAAAGGTGCGGCTGTAACCAGACTGGGCCAAGTTACAGAGCATGCGCGGGCTGGACGCCGGCCTTCTCCACAAACACGGTGCAGCCCAGGCTGCGGGTCTGTGCTCGGCAAGGGCGAAGAGGACGAAGAACCCCAAACACGGGGCTGCTTCCTTCTGCCATGCTGCTCCCAGTTCTAGCTACTACCTGCTGGGCGATAACTACATGCCCACACTCACAGCTGGACATCTGAAACGCTTTCACTGAATAAATAAATGAAGGGTTGCCCACTCTGCATGTCAGAATAACCTCCCTCAGAGCTCTGTGGCCATGCCCCCCAACTGGCATGGCCCAGTAACAGCGGTCCAGGAAGACAGGAGCCACCTACCACACCCCAGGGCATCCTGACTGGCATTGCCGGTGGTCACGACTCGGCCGAATCCTTCCAGACACCCAAACTGTGTCCTGGGAGAGGTGCCAAAGCGGTCGCCTTGGAGGAAGCGGATGGAGGTGTCTGCTGAGAACGTCTTGGAATCCAGATGAAGTGGAATGTTCCAGTCTGGATCAGATCTGCAAAGCGCCCAGCGAGACTCTTGCCAGCCAAGGCCTCCTCTGCAAGACAAGAGGAGACAGGAGTGTCACCTCACTGTTCCTGCCAGGACTGGTCCAGGTGCAGAGCTTCCCAAGATGTCCACGTTGAAAGGAGACGTAGGTCTTAGCCAGTGTCTCAGTTTACAGAGGGAGAAACAGGTTCAGAGAAGAGGGTTGATTGACCCAAAGTCACACAAAATTAGAAGCATATCTAGGACTCCAATCCAGGCCTCCAGCTCATGCTGTTTCTGCGACAGCAGTGTGACCCTCAGTGCTCCCCAGGTGGTGCTGATGGTGCAAACCCTGGCTGCCAGCGCAGGAGGCATGAGACGTAAGGGCCCCATCCCTGGGTCGGGAAGATCTCCCGGAGGATGGAATGGCAACCCACTCCAGTATCTTTGCCCAGAGAATTCCAAGGACAGAGGAGCCTGGTGGGCCCTAGTCCACAGGGTCGCAAATAATCAGACACGACTGAAGTGACTTTGCAAGCACATATGCAGTGTGACCCTCGCTGGTAGAGAATATCATGACCCCAGTCACTCATCCAAGGTACATTATCCAGGTAGACAACTGTTTCAGCCTTTGCCAAGCCACCATCTCTGAGCCTCAGATTCCCCACCCGAAAAATGGTCTGGGAAGTCCGCTTTTGAGGTTGGTGGGGATTACAAGAGAGGACGTGATGGGGCCGCTCGAAGGGAAGCCTCTACCTCAATGTTCAGCTTAAAGCTGGCAATGTTCCAGCTGTGGAACTATAAGGGTTTCCTAGGAAGGAAGCAGGTGGGCAAGCCCCACACCTGGGGTGTCCCTGCCAGCTGGGATACCCCAGCAAGCAATGAATGTCCCCACCACAACGGCTACTGTGAAGGAAACCCCGGGCCATGGATGCCCGGAATAAACATCACATCCATCTGCAGCTTCAGACATACCCAAATTGTGCAGTCTGTTGCCAGAGAACAACAAAAA
Source organism: Madoqua kirkii (assembly GCA_006408675.1). Taxonomy (NCBI): domain Eukaryota; kingdom Metazoa; phylum Chordata; class Mammalia; order Artiodactyla; family Bovidae; genus Madoqua; species Madoqua kirkii. Next base: position 10,005 of record SJYC01004330.1, on the reverse strand, counting down.
GAGGCTCTTAATTATAATGCTGTGGTTTCTCTGGCAGCTCAGTGGTAAATAATCCGCCTGCCAATGCAGAGACGTAAGAGATGTAGGTTCAGTCCCTGGTTGGGGAAGATCCCCTGGAGAAGAACATGGCAACCCACTCCAGTATTCTTCCTGGAGAATCCCATGGACAGAGGAGTCTGGCAGGCTACAGTCCACAGGGTCACAAATGAGCCTGATATGATTTACAGACTAAATAACAACAACACAGTTCATAATGCTATGGGGAAGAGTGGTATTAATAATTACTGTCACAAGCACTGCAGAATGGCTGAGATGCTGCCTGCCTCCTGGGTTACACTCTGGTCTCTTCTTCGACTTCTCCCTCATAGAGCAGCGGTCAAGCTCCAGCCAGGCCTGACCCTGGGTGTCTGGCCATGAGATAGTGCAGGAGAAATAGGAGAAGTTCTCACCATCTAGTCAGAAGACCATGGGTTGTGTCCCACCCTGGCTCAGAATAACAATCATAAAGTCCACGCTACTCTCTCTTAAGTCTTTCTATTCTCAGTTCATCCATACCATCACTGCGCAGTTCCAAATAGTGTCTTGATGAGTGTAAACAGTGTCAGTGGTCTGAGAAGTTCTCTGATTAGAAGTAGAATGAGCAAAAATTATAAACCAACAGGGACTCCCTCATCCTACCTCATTGTCCCCTTCCTCACATGTGTCTTCCTTCTCTGTGCCCAGAAAACCAAGAGAAGAATTAGAAAACATTCTCAAAAGCAGTCAGAGGGTATTATTATATTTAGCGCTAGTCAGCTATGGGCCAGAACTCTATTGCTTTTTATAAATTTCTCAGTAACCAGCTCCACCCACGGGCCAGGCATGTGGTGGGCTCTCTGGCCCCACAGGAAGGCGCTGGGGCCGCACTGGTTCCATCCGAGGGACGAGGATACTGACAGCCAAGGAGTCTGTGTGGTCTCATGGCAGCAGTGTGAGAAAACATACCAACATCCCGCAGGTCCGGGAGAGAGGCGGGGGGCACGTCCGCAAGCTGCATTTCCATGTGATGTTGACTCCTAACCGCTCCCTGCTCAGACACTCCACCTTCACCGAGGAGTCGTCACAGACAGGGATGGAAACAGGGGTTCCTGCTGTCTTCACCTGCACGAAGATGCAGACAGGGTTCAGAAACATGAAGCCAGGAGCCAGCTTTGCCGAGCCTAAGCCGGGCACCGAAACTGGCTTATCTTACTGTTGGAGGAGGCCCCAGAGAGAACAAGACTGCCCCTTGGCCTGGGAGCTGCCCCTGGGGCGACTGGAACTCCCGGGCCCTCCCCTGCCCTTCAAAAGGCTGCTCTGCACCCCCACCATCTCGTGGGAGCAATTTGAGAGGGCACAGCCTTGAGAGAGCCAGAAACTGAGGTTCTGGGTCCAGAGAGGTTGAATCGCCTGCCTTTGTCATACAGCTTGTAGACAGAGCTGCTAAGTGGCATTAAGAGCCAACGTACATGGGGAAAGGATTGAAAAACAATAGATACATGTACATGTGAAAATAAGATAGACTACAAAAAATATACTCAGGAAAAAAGTAAAGATTCTCAAAAAATAATAAGGGCACACGCGTGCACACACATACACACACACACACACACACACAGATATAGAAAGCTCAGACACTCCAAATTCAAGGGGACATAATTCACTGGAGAAACAATTTCTGCTGATTGCCCAAGTCCTTGCAAGACCTACACACAGCAGGACACAATCCTCCCTCCTGGGAAGCAGCCACTGGCTCCTCCAGTGTGACCACGCAGCCTGGCTTCTTGTCCCACCTAGGCACACCCCACAGTGCCCGCTTGACCATCTGCAGGGCAGGGTGGGAGGATGGATGGTGGTAGGATCCGGTTAACTCGAGGGCAGCACCAGGCAGGGCTGGGGATCCACCCGAGCCTCACTGTGCACTCTTTACATCATGCTCTTTCAAAGGCAAAAGCCAGGAGCTTCTGTGTGGAGTCCTGGGGGTGTCAGTTTATCAGGAGCTGGGGCGTCAGAGGTGAATGAGAAGGCGCTGTGTAAAAGAAGGGGATTCTGTGCCTCTACCATTTCTCAGTTGTGTGACTGCCCAACTATTTTAACTCATCAAAAAACGGTATTAGCAGGGTCCCCATGAGGACTGCATTAGCTAAGCCATGCCAAGGGGTGCAGAGTGCCTGGCACAATCCAAGTGCTCGGCACACATTAGGAGTGGCATCTGTGAGCAAACAGAATGGCCAGTGAGACGGGTACCAATTCACCTCTACCTTTGTGTCATTAGCCTTGTCTGACCTGCTTTCTCATCCTGGGTCTCAGTGGGTGAAATGAATGAGGGTTGAACCGTAGGTTCATTTGAGCCCTGAGGTTCTCTGCCCGGTGACCCTGAGCTCAGTCCGAGCCACGCTTGTGGGCACATACCTGGATCTGACAGAAGCCGCGGGCCGTGAGCTCGTCTAACAGGAAGACCTGGAATGCCAGCAGCAAGCCCGAGTAGTCGGCACTGCACACCTTGCCTGGAGGGAGCTGGAGCTGGAACTGCGCTTGGGTCTGGAGAGTCTGCCAGAACTGGGGCCCTGCGGGTGAGCACCAGAGGTCAGCAGACAAGGGCAAAGAGCTACGGGGTTCTTTTTTTTTTTTTTTTTTCTCTGCAAAAGCTAACCCTTCTTCATTTTACTTGGAGTCCACAAGTGCTGCCATCTTGCATTGTCACCCTCTGGGCCTAGTTACCTCCCAGCATGCCAGCTGGTCTCTGAAATTACTTAGCACTCTCGCAGCAGCAAGCTCAATCTCGCTTCAGCCTTTAAACCCAGGCTGAGGACCTGGACATTCTTCTTGGAAAATCTTCCATACGACCTTGCACTCCAACAGGGCCATGACACCTGCTTTGGCCAGTTCAGAGTGGATACCGCAGCCTACGCAAGACTAAAGTGCAGCGTGCAACCTGCACAAATGTACACAGCAAGCCTGCACTCCATTTTAGGAGTTCAGGACCCACACCTCTCTTCCCGCAAGTTCCTTACTCATGACAAGTCTAGCTCTGATTTCTAGCTACTCGGTCACCATCAGGGGGGACAAGTCACTTATTTGTCCAAATCACATTCTGACCCTTTTCTGGATAGCATTCTCTATTTCAGAATGCTTTGTGACAAATTTGTGTCCTTTGCCCCCCTGCCAGCCACCCAGAGCCTTGTGATAGTCAGTCCCGGAATCTGGGTCTCTCTCCTGAATGCCCCTCCTGTTTCCCTGGGTGGACCTAGCATGGGTCCCTGTGCTGATCCCTGCCTTGCCTGGCCGTGAGTAAGTACAGCCAGCCTTTGCCTAGGCGGACACAGTTGGAGTTCAGTGTAGCGTCACAGCCACGAGCTTGTGAAAGTGGGTTCACTGTGAGGGCAGGAGGAAGAAGCTGCCCATATTTAAATACGGCCCAAGTCCACAGTCATCAGAACAGACGCCACAGCCTGGAGCTACAGACAGACCGGAGTAAGCCAGATCAGCAACTCTGAGCTTGTCAGCATCATAGTAACCAACATGGCCACTGAAGCATCTACACCTTGAGAACAGTCCTGTATCCAGGACTTCCCATGGGAGCCAGAAACAGCGGAATGTGTCTCAGGGAGCAGACTGCTCCAGAGAAGCCACAAATAAAGCTTTGCTCCAGGGGCCTGGGAAGCCCACTTGATCATTCTAGAAGAAAATGCTGCACTGAGCGCTCTGTCCTGCTCTGATGCCCCCTGGCTTATCATGGACATGAAGGCTTTGGCTGGAGCCCTGGGGAGGGGGGAGCGGGACTCCAGGTGGACCTTTCTGGGGCCACTCACGTTGGCAGGCACGAGGCTGGGGCGGCTGGGACTCCCAGCGTCTCCTCTGCACACTGCACAGCAGCGGCTCTGGCGGGAAGGTGCTCCGGTAGCCCCGGCCGCATCGTAGTTGGCACTGCTGCCTGGCGGCCGAGCCAAGGCCCAAGGCACTTTCACACAGGACGGCTCCGCCGGCCACATCCTCCACGCTGAAGGGCAATGGGCACTGTGGACCTGGGGGGAGAAAAGGGGTGGCTGTGGGCACCTACCCGGCACCAACGCTGCGCTGAGCACCTCCACCTCCCATTTCTGCTCACGAGCTTGCACGGCTCCCCCCTCACCCTCCCTTCCCTCAGGCCAGCCTGGGCCCACCGCCGGCTCCCTCTCCACCCTCCCTGTTGGCTAATCCCATCCTCTCTCATTTTAACAGACACCCCTGGGTCAGGGAAGATCCCCTGGAGAAGGGAATATTACCCACCCCAGTAGTCTTGCCTGGAGAACTCTATGGACAGAGGAGACAGGCTTGCTACAGTCCATGGGGTCTCAAAGAGTCAGACACAACAGAGTGACTAACACTTTGATAGCACTTTTGAGCAGAAAAGGAAATGGCACCCCACTCCAGTATTCTTGCCTGGAAAATCCCATGGACAGAGGAGCCTGACAGGCTACAGTTCATGGGGTCACAAAGAGTCAGATATGACTGAGTGACTTCACTTCAACTTCAACTTCACTTTGAGCAGGATGACTCTCACATCTTCAACTCCACTCGGGCCCTCTGGAGCACCTTCCCGTCTCTAAGTCCAGTTCCCATCCAGTCTCCTCCACTTCAAAGCCAACAGGGCCAGGCTCAGCATCTGCTGCCAACGCCTGCTGTGGGTTCAGCAACCCCCGCGTGAAGCCTGGCACCTATACCCAGAAAGATGGCAGCCAACCCAAAGGCTCCCACCTCCTCTGCCCACCAGCTCAGCTGCAGCTCACAGCTTCTTGACTTGTCTTCATCCCCACCACATATCCTTCATTTAGACGAGCGTCATCTACTCCCTGAACAGCCACTGAAGCTTCCTCACCAGCTCCGTGTGTTTGGGCCTCACTCCCTGCCCTCTGCTCCCATGTCCAATCCATTCCCCCCGCCAGCAGAGAAATGTATGGAGCTGGACTCGGTTCTCAAGTCTCCCGAGTGCCTGCTGGCCCGACTTCCTCTCTGCTCTGGTCTCCTCTCCAGCCCCACTTTGCCCCAGGGCAGAGTTGCTATTTCCCAACCGTATGCATTATACAGCCCATGTCTTTCTTTCTTCTACCTGCCTATCTGCCTAGAAGATTTCTTTTGGGGCCCTCAGTTATCAGCTCAACCCTTTTAACTTTCTAACACTTTTCACGGTTTTTCCAGGCTGACTTTAACCACCTTTCTTCAAGCCCTCAGGCTCCCTGGAGTAGACTGCCTTGTGATCAATTATACAAGACTGTCTACATTCCAGTCTCCCTGCTGGACTGAGCCACAGAAGGGGAGAGGATATCTCTCCTCTGTTTACCCAGGGCCCAAGGCTTTTCACAGTCAAGCTCTCACATCCATACATGACCACTGGAAAAACCATAGCCTTGACTAGACGGACCTTAGTCGGCAAAGTAGTATCTCTGCTTTTGAATATGCTGTCTAGGTTGGTCATAACTTTTCTTCCAAGGAGTAAGAGTCTTTTAATTTCATGACTGCAACCACCATCTGCAGTGATTTGGGAGCCCCTCAAAATAAAGTCTGACACTGTTTCCACTGTTTCTCCATCTATTTGCCATAAAGTGATGAGACCGGCTGCCATGATCTTCGTTTTCTGAATGTTGAGCTTTAAGCCAACTTTTTCACTCTCCTCTTTCACTTTCATCAAGAGCCTTTTTAGTTCCTCTTCACTTTCTGCCATTAGGGTGGTATCATCTGCATATCTGAGGTTATTGATATTTCTCCCGGCAATCTTGATTCCAGCTTGTGTTTCTTCCAGTCCAGCGTTTCTCATGATGTACTGTGCATATAAGTTAAATAAACAGGGTGACAATATACAGCCTTGACACACTCCTTTTTCTATTTGAAACCAGTCTGTTGTTGCATGTCCAGTTCTAACTGTTGCTTCCTGACCTGCATACAGATTTCTCAAGAGGCAGGTCATGTGGTCTGATATTCCCAAAGCAGAGACATTACTTTGCAGACTAAGGTCCGTCTAGTCAAGGCTATGGTTTTTCCTGTGGTCATGTATGGATCTGAGAGTTGGACTGTGAAGAAGGCTGAGTGCCGAAGAATTGATGCTTTTGAACTGTGATGTTGGAGAAGACTCTTGAGAGTCCCTTGGACTGCAAGGAGATCCAACCAGTCCATTCTGAAGGAGATCAGCCCTGAGATTTCTTTGGAAGGAATGATGCTAAAACTGAAACTCCAGTACTTTGGCCACCTCATGCATAGAGTTGACTCATTGGAAAAGACGCTGATGCTGGGAAGGTTTGGGGGCAGGAGGAGAAGGGGACAATAGAGGATGAGATGGCTGGATGGCATCACCAAGTCGATGGTCGTGAGTCTGAGTGAACTCCGGGAGTTGGTGATGGACAGGGAGGCCTGGCATGCTGCAATTCGTGGGGTCACAAAGAGTCAGACAGGACTGAGCGACTGAACTGAACTAAAGCCTGACCCGGACCACAGGCTCCAAGAGTGTGTGTTAAATCAATAGATTAATGAATAAGTTAAAGAACAGACATGCTCAATGACAATTTCACACCTGGCTAAAGAGACAGTTAATTATCTGACTCTAGAGCACAGCCTTGCTGCCTGTATATGTCTGGCTTTAAAGCTTGCAATCCTCATGTGGCTCAAGGTTACTTGGGGTCCTCAGGTGGAGAATGGCTCATTTTGATCCTCAGGGTGCAGCCTGGGCTTCTGTCTAATAAGAACAATGGCCTCTGGGCAAGATTGTGTGCCGTCATTCGCAGTGGGCTCCCTGAGTTGGCTCTTAGCTGCCAGGCTAAGCAGTTTACAGAGACTATTTGAATTAACCCTAACAATGATGATAAGAAATAGCTATGATTCCCCCTCCCCATGGCCACAGGTTATAGACTGGGAACTTAAGGTTAAGGGACTTGCCCAGGGTTACCCAGCAAGGGTGCTGGCAGAGCTGATACTTGGGTCTATCTGTCTGACTCCCTCTTCTGAGCTTGCTCCCCACACTCTGTAGCCAGTCAGCAGGAAGAAGCTTTGGGGAACTCAAAGTGCTTGTTCCACTTGCTTTCAACACATTAATGACCCTCTGTGAGTCCCGGTTTTGCCATCTGTAAAATGGAGAGCAGGACTCTTCTATCTATTTACCTGCATCTCTGAGGGGAGGGGGGAAATGGGACATATGATGTGACAAGCACATTTTAATAGGTGAATCTCTGCACAGGTGAGAGAGCAGAGATTCTGGAGACCATGGTCTGTGGGGCACCTCTGCTACGACCATGGAATCCTGGTAGGGCCAAGACACAGGGGGTCTTTGCAGACCCCAGAAGAGCTGTGCTCCCAGACCTGTTCCTGCAGGACACTCAGCAGTGTGTTCCTTGGGTCCCGACAGTGCAGACCTCTCTTAGGTGTCCTGTAAGTTCAATGTGTCTGACGCTAAGGCTGACACTCACTGCTCTCAGCAACACCCAGCAGGGAGCTCTTCTCATAAACACCCATCGAGCACCTGCTACGTCCCCTGCACGGTGGCAGTGGCTGAGCGTCTTGAAACAGAACCCACAGAGACTGGGAGACTCAAGGACTTGGGAGAAAAGGCGTGTAGTGAGAGCTCTGGGCACGCACCGCAGGTTTGGGGCAGGAGACAGAGCCTCACGAAGACAGCGTTGACTCTTCCTTCCCACCCTTCTTTTGAAGACTCCCCTCTCTCTTTACAAATACAAACATCACTCTACAAATGTAAAATTTCTCTTTACACATAGAAATCACTAGACTTAATTAAATGTGTCTGCAGTTCCAAAATGTTGCCTAGAGACTGCAAATGTTAAAAAAAAAAAATTAAAAATAAGGCAACAAAACAGTAAAAACAACAGAAGAAAGGCAACTGCCATAACATTAGTCATTTTATGCAGCATTTCTCAACCGTGCCAGACCCAGCATCCCAACTTGTAATAAATATTTTGCAATGTCTTCATTTACTGCTCGGAAAAAAACCTCACAGATAATGTAACCCACTTGTGCACACACATTTTAAAATGACTACAGTGTCCTGTGACTTGAGTCTACAGGAAAAATTAAAGGTAAGTAATTGATAATTCAGTAATATGTTTAATAAGTAATAATGTATTTCAATATTATATATTCATGTACAGTTCAATATTTGACACCCAAATGATCTTTTAAAGTAGAAATAAAAATAAATAAATCAACACCTCCACTTATTCCTGAAGCTCCCCGGCTGGGATGGACCCCTCTGAGGTCCCCCCACTGAGATCCTGCCATCTGGACCCTCCTCCCCACTTGAAGATGGGGAGACCAGGACCTGGCACCCCCAGGAGGCCAGCACCCAAGCTTCACTGGCTCGGGAGATTGCCACAAGGGCTTGCCTTGGTCTGAGCTCCTGAATGTTCACTGAAAGGACTGATGCTGAAGCTGCAGCTCCAATACTGTGGCCACCTGATGCAAAAACTGACTCATTGGAAAAGACCCTGATGCCAGGAAAAACTGAAGGCAGGAGGAGAAGGAGACGACAGAGGATGAGATGGTTGGATGGCATCACCAACTCAATGGACACGAGTCTGAGTAAACTCCAGGGGTTGGCGATAGACAGGGATGCCTTGCATGCTGCAGTCCACGGGGTTGCAAACAGTTGGACATGACTGAGCGACTGAACTGAGATGGAGTTTCAACGTCACGGGGGTCAACTGCAATCCCTCACGCAGATCCCTTGTCTCTTCTCCTGCCCTCACTGTCCTGACATCTTTGGTGAACTCTTCACTCCCCGCCAGGGCCAAGGAAGAGATGACAGGACCCCCACCAGCCCGAGGGTCACTCTGAGGCATCACCACTTACTCTCACAGGCTGGCTGGCTCCCGGCCACGCGGGTCCCGGGCACCTCCTCTCCGCTGCCCAGGATGCACCAGCAGCTGCCCTGAGCCGGGTCACACTGCACTGGGGAGAAGCCTCCGTCCTCCGCCCTGCAGGCCGGGCTGTAGCCGGGGCTGGTTCTCCCGGAGGGGACTCCACTCTGGAGCACTTCACAGGGGCTCGGGCCTTGACACAAAGACAAGCCACATGTGTTTCCTGCCTGCGTGGCTGGCACAGCCCTTGTCACCACCCACTGCCACCTGCCTGCAGGGCCCCTGGGGTCTGGGGCTGCCTCCCTACTGGGGTGTTGCACTCAGACACTCGGCTTTGTACTCCCCTCTCTGCTCCATGCACGCACGTGCACACACACACACACACACATTACCTGTCTTCAAGGAGCTTAGAATCTTAGAGGATACTTAACAAGTAAGTGAGCAACTTCAGTTGAGATGCTAAGGATGATAATGGGAGGTGCAGGGCAGTTTAGGAGCCCACAGGGCGGCACTGAGTTCTGCTGGGAAAGACAAAGAGGCCTGCAAGTCTTCCTTGAGGGACTAGTGGGTGGACGGAGTGAGTTATCCAGCTGGGGTTGCGGGTTTGCAAAGGCTGCACCAGACCATGAAGGCCCAGGGAAGACAGTGACTACCTGCTTGAAAAGCCTGATTATAGTTTACTCTTCCTGGACCTGCTGCTGAGATGGAGAAATAAGAGAAGCCCAAGAAGATACAGGAGCCTACACAGAGAGGTCCAGGAGCCACAGCAGGATCCTGGGCCTGAGGACCACAGGGAGCATCGATGGGCTCCGGGCAGAGGAGAGCCACAAATGTGCCCTTTAGAGACACCGACTTAACCTCACTGTGGAAACCAGATTGCTGGACCAGGCTGGAGGACGAGGGGCCAGGCAGGAGCCCCGGTATCTGGGGCTACACAGCAGAGCCCAAGAAGGCAGCGGTGCCCACTCTAATACAGACCAGTGCTGGTTTGTGCCTCTAGTTACCCCAAACCCTGCTCTATGTATTACTCCCAAGAACCCACTGAGGTGGGCGAATCACGCCCCTATTTCACAGATGAGAAAGCTGAGGCACAGTGAGGTTAGAGGCTTTCACGGCTCTGGAATGGCCAAGCTGGGACGTGAAGCCAGCT
>SJYC01004328.1:0-30593 GCA_006408675.1 Madoqua kirkii | reverse complement strand
GTGAAAAAGTTGGCTTAAAAATCAGCATTCAGAAAACAAAGATCATGGTATCCAGTCCCATCACTTCATGGGAAATAGATGGGGAAACAGTGGAAACAGTGTCAGACTTTATTTGTTTGGGCTCCAAAATCACTGCAGATGGTGACTACAGCCATGAAATTAAAAGATGCTTAGTCTCTGGAAGAAGTTATGACCAACCTAGATAGCATATTCAAAAGCAGACATTACTTTGCCGACTAAGGTCCATCTAGTCAGGGCTACGTTTTTTTCCTGTGGCCATGTATGGATGTGAGAGTTGGACTGTGAAGAAGGCTGAGCACCAAAGAATTGATGCTTTTGAACTGTGGTGTTGGAGAAGACTCTTGAGAGTCCCTTGGACAGCAAGGAATCCAACCAGTCTATTCTGAAAGAGATCAGCCCTGGGATTTCTTTGGAAGGAATGACGCTAAAGCTGAAACTCCAGTACTTTGGCCACCTCATGCGAAGAACTGACTCATTGGAAAAGACTGATGCTGGGAGGGATTGGGGGCAGGAGGAGAAGGGGATGACCAAGGATGAGATGGCTGGGATGGCATCATGGACTGGATGGACGTGAGTCTGAGTGAATGCCTGGTGATGGTGATAGACAGGGAGGCCTGGAGTGCTGCGATTCATGGGGTCGCAAAGAGTTGGACAGACTGAGCAACTGAACTGAAACAGAAATTAGCATTTGCTTCACACAAGAGTAAAGGATCTTTTAAAGGGATTGGAATTCATCTTACTTCAGTGCCTTTTACTGGAAAACAATAACTGTAAAACCCCGAGATAAGACTAAGCCTTAGGGAAATACATTAGTGTATTTAAAGAGTGAGAATGCATTTCCGCAATATTTTCTTTTGGCCGCATCTCTGTGTTGCCTAAAATAGACCTAAATTCGACAATCGAGCGGGAAATAAAAACTGTGTGCCTTATTCATCCACAGAGGAATTCATCTGGGGTAACTCTTTATTCGCCTCCTGCAAGTGACAGAGTAAAATAGGAAAGGGGGTTGAACTGAGAAGTAGCAGAATGAACCCACAGAACTGCAACAGCTCGGCGCTGTGGGAGAACTCCGTAAATCGTCAGAGAGATAATCTCCTTTGACGAGCTTATCTCAATCCCTTTCAAGTGCTGGCTCTAAAGAAGGGTGTGCGCATAGCTGCCTTCTAGTAAATTAGTGATGTGCACTTTATAATTTATACTGGAAAGCATGCCCCCTTGACTTGCGGTGGTAATAAGGGCAGATAAGATATTCCAAAGCTCAGTGGCATGAATAAGCAATCAAAAGAATTCGGCTGAACTTGAAATCCTCCCATACATCAAAGGCATCCCTTCAGGAGAGGTGAGCATGTAGTCCAGACAGAACACGCTCACCAGACTTGCATTATGGTATTTGAGTGAATGCGGCCCTATAATTGGAGAGGAAAACCGTGGGAACCGACTTCCACAGGAATGACTTGATCTAATCGAGGAGGAGTCCCGGGTCTGTGGACAGAGATGTGTAGGAAGTCCAGGCAAATATTTTGGGTCCTGAGAGCCTTCATGTGCACTGTTAACATTAGTCCTGTTTATACTTGGCCTTCGGGAATTAATCAGTACCATTTTCTCTTAAATTGTTTACTGTTGACGGTGGGAAACCATGCAGTTTCCCCAGCATGCATGCTCTGCTGGAGACAACTGATTTCCTAAGTGACTGTCTTAGGCTCATGGAAGATGAAACGAGTTCTTGTAACCCTGCAAGTTATACAAGCAAGGTGAGCATGGTATTGGGTGGATAATGTCAATATCACTAAGTCCATCTCTGGCCATAGCTAATATCCCGCCTGTGTTTGGCATGCCAGCTTTTCACAAGGTGGGTCTTTCTGTCTCTCTCATAAAATAAAGAATTGCATACAACTAAGAAGACCCATTTACACGCAAACTTTTTCAGCAATAGCAAACAAACTAGAAACCAACATATTAATTATAAGGGTGTGATTAAATATATAGGAATTAAGAGAATAACAAGGAACTTCAAGACACACATTATTTTTAGGCACTCTTTCATCATCAAAAAAAAAAAAAACCAACAACTTCAGAAGAAGTATGGAACTAACACAATGTGTGTGTATTTTAAGGCCACGCACAACAGAAAGAATCAACTCCAGTTTCAAAAAGAGCTTCAAACTGACAGGTAACTGTGAAGCCCTTGGCTTACTATCCATCCCGGACCACCTTCTATCCACTAATTCACATGCCAATATACAATCCAAAATCTGATTTAGTCTTGCTTGGACACAGAGGGTTTGAGTGGGGCCCTCTGAGGCTTATGGACAGGTGAGAGAGCAAATAAAGCCAAGAGCCCCACACGCCTGTTCCCACATATGACGTTGGTTACAATCACAGAGTCACTGCAAGTCACGTGTGACATCAGGCACCCAGAGCAGTGTCTGAACCACATCTGGAATTCAGGGGTCCTGCACGTGGAGGTGCAACAAGCAGGAGAAGAAAGAGCCGAAAGGCTGACAGAAAGAGGATGGTGATAATGGGATTTGGTAGGTTGGGTCCAGCCCTGCTGGAAGCTAGTCATCCCAGTACAGGTGGGGAGGGGAAGAGGCGGCCAGACGAAGTGGGTCGGCGGTGGGTGGAAGCGGTGAGGGGGGAGAAACAGGGAGGCAGAGAAATGGAGAGACAGACAGGAGGAGGAATGAGAAAGATTGCTCCAGAGACAAAAATACACATTTTCTTATGCCTAAGTGAATTCAAGATGGAGTTTTTGTACTTGCCACCGAAGAGTTCTATGATACAGAAACAAGAACCCTCTGCACATCTGGCTTCACCCCTGTGACCCCCACCTGCCGCCTTGAGAGCACACACACAGGCTCACGCTAGACCGAGCATCGACAACACTTGGAAGGTGTGACGCGTTCCAAGAGCAAAAACAATTCCCAGAGGCTGTTCCACCGGTCTTCCCTTTCCCGCAGACAAGCTTCTTTGCAGACTCCTTTAGGGCAACGATTCATAGTCTCCGGCGCCCCCAGAACAATCTGTGAAGCTTTTCTTGCCTTTATTTAAGTGGACACCCAGGCTCTACCAGGACGTACTGAATTTTCAGAGGTGGAGCATAAATATATGTAGATTTTTTTTTTTCCTCCTGAAGTGCCCAGGTCTTTCTGAAGTATATGAAGTAAACTGCTACTTCAGACTTTGAATAGCAATATGCCAACTGATAGTTAATATCATAAAGGTCTTGGTCTGTGTCTTAGCTGAATCTTCTACCCCATGGCTCCAGGTTTTCAAAATTCGCTATGTGCTCAATCAATATAAACTGTTACTATTATCTAGGCTAAAACTTCCTTACCTGTGGGTGCTCAGGAGGACTACACTAGCCAATTATGCTACTAATAATACCAATTGCTGTTTGATATGTTATCACCACCACCCATGTGATCACTAAGTGCCCGCCACTGTTGTAGCATTGTACACAGAGCATTATTTCTTTTGATTAAGCATCCATAACCCCCTGAGGGAGGAACTACCATTATTCTCATTTTGCCAGTGAAAAATCAAGCCCAGAGAGGGTAAATAGCTTGACCTGGGTCACATAGAAAAGGCCAGCACTGGGGTTTCAAAGTCTGAGCTCAAAGCTATTCCCCACTGCCTTGATCCCAATCTTTATTGATTTCTTAGCTCCTTCCTCTTTGATTCTTTATCTTCCTCTCATTTTTTGATTTTATGTCTTATCACTGATCAAGTGGTGGCTACCTTCTGCCCCAGGAATCTCACCAGCATGACTGCCAACATCCAAGGGCTCATTTCCTGTTCTAAGGAGCCTGAAAAGGCTCCAGGCCAGGAGTTTCAATGACCATTTCCTTCCTAGATCCTCTCCTAGACCAAAGTCAAGAATCTTCAAGGAACTACCATGTGACCCAGCAATTCTACTCCTGGGTCTATATCTGAAAGAAACAAAACCTCTAGTGCAAAAAGATACATGCACCTCAATGTTTACAGCAGCACTATTTACAACTGCCAAGATGTGGAAGCAATCTAAGTGTCCATCAGCAGATGACCGGAAAAAAAGAAGCGTGTGTATGTGTGTGTGCGTATATACATACATATAAACACACAACGGAATGCTTTTCAAAACGAATGAAAGTTTGCTACTTGTAGCAACATGGATGAACTTAGAGGGTATTATGCTTAGTAAAGTAAGACAAAGAAAGACAAACGCTATATGATATCACACAGGGAATTGGAAATACAAGAAACTAGTGAATATCAAAAAAGAAGCAGGCTCACAGACATAGGGAACAAGCTAGTGGTTATCAGTGGTGGGGGCAATAATGGGGAAGGGGCGTGAGAGGTACAAGCTCTTATGTATAAAAGTAGCTGCAAGGACATACTGCACAACATAGGGGATGGAACCTAGAGCCTTTTAAAATTGTGAATCACTGTCACATACACCTGTAACTTTATAATACTGTTCACCAGTGTGTGTGTGTCAGTCGCTCAGTTGTATCTGCCTCTTCGCAATCCCACCGACTGTAGCCTGCCAGGCTCCCATGAAGACAAAGGGAGAAGACAGCCATCAACAAGCCAAGGACAGAGGCCCAAGAAAACTCAACCCTGTTGACATCTTGATCTCAGATTTCTGCCATCTGAAATGTATTAAGCCCCTCAGTCTGTGGTTCTTTGTTATGGAAGCCCATGTTGTTAAGTCTCTAAGTCGCGTCTGACTCTTCTGCAGCCCCATGGACTGTAGCCCACCAGGCTCCTCTGTGCATGGGATTCTCAAGGCCAGAATTCTGGAGTGGATTGCCTATCCCTTCTCCAGGGGATCTTCCCGATCCAGGGATTGAGCCCAGATCTCTCACATTGCAAGCAGATTCTTCACCATCTGAGCCACAGGGAAGCCCCACTGTATACCAACTACAACTCAATTTAAAAAAGCAAGCTACAAGTAAAAGAAGAGTAACCGAGGAAGGAATTCATCATAGATCATCACAATCCTGAGAGAGAGAGAGAGAGACAGTCACCATTGCCCACTTTACAGATGAGAAAACTGAGGTGCAGCACCCAAGATTCATAATTCTCATGCTTGGGAGACTGATCTCAGTAGCCATGCTTTAACAGGCTGAGCACACAGGGGAGAAGGATCAGCCTTTTGCCTTCCCATGAGAGCACCCTTCCAATCAACCTGCGGATCCTGCTCTCTGGCAAGAAACTTGGCAATGGAAAAAAAAGGAGACTGGCTGGCATTTTGCAAAAAGTGTTGTTCTAGCAAATTATCATCTACACAAACCAAGTCTGAAGAGGGCCTATAGAAAAGAGGCCAAAAAGAAAATCTTTTAGCCATTGATGAAGCAAGTCAAAATCTAAGAAAACATCTCTGACTTGGGTCAGCCTGTGTTCAAAAACTTGTAAATAGAACCCAGTCTAAACCTTAATTTCACGTGATGCTCTCAAGTGACTGAAAAGTTGCAAGGGGGTGTGTGCCAGGCCGCAAACCTCTGCCGGTTAACGAGGCCTCCCAAAGCAGAAGAGTCTCTGCTTTCTTTCTGCCTGTCTGGACTAAGGTCATTTAACTTCAGCCCTTTGATGAATGGAAATCAGCTTTCTAAAGACTACCGGTCAGCCAGCAACAGCAACTCAATGGCGGAACTTTCTGAGTCATAAAACACTTCTGAAAAAGAGCGAGATCAAAGTGTCCCCACTGAAATCCAACTGCTTCCAAAGCTCCTTGCAGGGACCCAGGCTCTCCAAAGAATGGTCCCTTCAGTCATAGTCCAAAAAGACCACCACCAGGAAGGAGACAATGGGGACAAGAGGGCAGCCAGCCATGGAGGAGAATCACCACTTACGGTTTAACGGCTGGGGACAAAGCGACAAAAAATGAAAACCAAGTGACGAAATCGCAACCAAGGCTGGAGGGACCTCGTGGTACCCACTCCACTCCGAGCCCCTGATGTGATGCTGAGGCTAGAGCCTAATCCGAGACTGGATAGGAGACGCCAGAGAAACAGCACAGCTCTCTACCATCCTTGCCAGCCAGGTCCGCTGCGGAGGTGACCAATCAGAGGTAAAGAACAGATTGGAGTCGAAACGCAACACACGGAACATCTTTGCATGCCTCTTCCCTGGATCTTCATGTTGTGAATGGAGCTGAGTCTCCAGACTCCTCAATCAAGAGGTGCATTTTCCCAACTGGTGGACATAGTAACTGGCTTCATCAGGTACTATTAAAGTGCAAATCACCTTAGACCTAACGATGACTCTTCCAGGGTGAAGCCTGGAACCCTGGAAGTTGTTGATGGAAGTGTGGCTTAAAAGGGAAGTGGGCAGGGAAGTCATCAAGTTCGTCGAAATTCGACCTTTTGGAGCTGCACCATGCATGTAAGCACATTAAAAGGCGAGAAATGTATGAGAGCAAGGACATTTGCTTAAAGTTTCCCGAACCTTATGGGAATATATGGCCATGAAACCACCCTTTTATGCCTCAACACCTTAAGAGTCAGAAATTAAGACATACTATTACAGTATCTCTTTTAGGAATCATTGCTTTGGTGATTTTCTTGCCACTGAGTGTTAGTTGTTTAGTCCTGCCTGACTTTTTGTGACCCCCAGGGACTGTAACCAGCCAGGCTCCTCCGTCCATGGACTTCTCCAAGCAAGAATGCTGGAGTGGGTTGCCATTCCTTTCTCCAGGGGATCTACCTGACCCAGTGTCTCCGGCATTACAGGCACATTCTTTACCACCTGAGTTACCAGAGAAGTCTACTAGACATGAAGAGAGGTTCCCTGAAAAACAGGTTCCATGATCAAATTAGTCAGGGAAACTTTTAAACAGAGTTAGGCAAAACCTGTAACACAGGGTGTTTCTGACTTGTTAACATGCTAATCTAAAACCACACTCCATGAACCGTTTGTTACAGGGCTCTGTTGAATAATAGCTTAATTTAAAATCAAATAGCAATTTCTGGGTCTCACATCTCCACTCCATTTCTCCCTTGGAATGAAATGCCATGAAGCAGAATACAGCATCCACCTTTTCTCCACCCATGGCATGCAGGATCTTAGTTCCCTGACCAGGGATCAAACCCATGACCCCTGCAGGGGAAGCATGGAGTCTTCACCACTGGACCATCCAGGAAGTTCCTACAGCATTCCTTTGCTTGCTGCCTTCTCCACCCTGTGCTCCAAACAGTGCCTGACAGAGCAGAAGTTCATCAATAACTGAATGGCATAATCTTTCCAGTCAGTTCTCCAAATATGACATTTCTACTAAGTTTTAGAAACAGGTTCACTCAGTCAGACCAACAGCAATGTAAAAACAATTTGCCTACACGTTCAATGTCTTAACCCAATGGTTCTCTCATGTTATTATGTATTAGAATCATTTGGAAAAGTAAAAAACACATATTCCTGGGCTCAGTCTCATTGACCTTCTGTTGTACATAAAGACATTGAAATTTTCAATACCTCAAGTGAAGCTGGGGCTTCCCTGATAGTTTAATGGTAAATAATCTGCCTGCAATGCAAGAGAGGCAGAAGACAAGGGTTTGAGTACTGAGTTGGGAAGATCCCCTGGAGGAGGAAATGGTAACTCACTCCAGTATTCTTGGCGGGGAAATTCCATGAACAGAAGAGCCTGGCGGGCTACAGTCCACAGGGTTGCAGAGAGTCAGACACAACTGAACACACATATATGCAAGTGAAGCTAATGTAGCTGATCACACTCTGAAAATCATTGTCTTCCTGAAAAAAGAGCACAAAAGTTCCACTCTTGGAGGCAGATGCATAGCTTAGATCTCCTCATATGCGGGAAGAAAGACACAAGTTTCTCCTACCATCCCAGAAAACAAAACTGAGAAATACAGAGGAAAGTCATACGAAGAGAGGCTGTATGTAGTTCAACATCAAGATGAAGGGTCTCCTGACAACGCATGGGTTTCCTGGATGTGATAAGCATTTCATCTAAGTGGTACTCAGGGGAAGCTGGGTATAGTGTAAAGTATGCACATGGCAGAGAGTGATTAGATCCAGTTTATCTGCAACCCTGAGATTTGGGGACACAGTTTTGCAAAGTCAGATAATATTCACAGTCAGATAATGTTCATACACGCACACACACACACACACACTTTAACCCTTCCACCCTTTCTAAGCCACTCCCAGGATTCCCTCAAGAATCAAGAAGAATCAAGTTAGCCATCAAGAGAATGGCTAGCTTTCCTGTTGGTGCTCTGTTATCTAAAGGTGACTTCTTACTTTTTAAATACACACTGATGCACATTAGGAAGTTGCCAGCACCTTGAAAGTCATTCTGTTGCCAGTTGTCCAGCCCCCTCTCGGTGAAACTCTGAAGTAGACATTTCAGGGCGAAGAAGAGATGACTCATCTCTCTGTCTCCTTAGTGAAGTGATTCCTCAGTTGGAGCCTCAAGTCATCTCCCAGTGCTCACTGCTGCTGCTGCTGCTGCTGCTAAGTCACTTCAGTCGTGTCCGACTCTGTGCGACCCCATAGACGGCAGCCCACCAGGCTTCACGTCCCTGGGATTCTCCAGGCAAGAACACTGGAGTGGGCTGCCATTTCCTTCTCCAATGCATGAAAGTGAAAAGGGAAAGTGAAGTTGCTCAATCGTGTCTGACTCTTCGCGACCCCATGGACTGCAGCCCACCAAGCTCCTCCATCCATGGGATTTTCCAGGCAAGAGTACTGGAGTGGGATGCCATTGCCTTCTCTGCCAGTGCTCCCTATTGCCCCTCAACAGTGTTTCATATGCAGATCAGCACTGTTAGAGGTGCACAACCATGCTACCAAAGATAAGTTGGCAAAGGTGTTTTTGCTCAGAATTCTTGCTTCTATTCACAAAGAAAGGGAAAAGTGCCACAATTTGGGCTGAAGACACTTACAGAAATGCCCCACTTTCAAAAGCTTGCTTTACACCACTTTGCTTTTACAAAAGATGTTAAAATACAAAAACCCCAAAGCAAAAATGGCGATGAGTGTTCATCTGTTGGTTTTCCAGTGAGCCCTTACAGAGGCAGCTCTCCCCTCCAGCAGGGGAAGTGGCACCACCAGGCGCCCTCCGGGAACTGCACTCAGCACCTATACATCGAGCTGCTGCAGCTCGGAACTGCGTCTGTGAGCCGCTGGGCTCCACGCCAGTTTCTGCCGTGCACTCACGCACTCACTGCCAAGATGTGTCCTGAGGTAACTGCTTCTTTGCTTTTGTCATTTTGGCTCTCAGAAGGCTTCATAGAAGACTATACTTTCAGATAACAGAGGAAACTTACATACGATCGCTTGTCCATATATGATCTATTAACAGAGCATAAAAGAGGGTATCGAAGCGGCCAGCAGGCATAAGAAATGATTCGACTTCGTTAGCCACCAGAACAATTCAAACGAAACCCGTAATGTGGTACTGCTTCACATACATCAGTGGGAGTGTCTCAAATGGAAAAGAGAGATAATAGCAAGTGTTGATAAGGGCCTGAAGCAACGGGAACTTTCACACACTGCTGACGGCAGCGTCAATTAGCGCAACCACTCTGAAAAGCTGTTTGGCAGAATCTAGCAAAGGAAATGGAGAAGGCAGTGGCACCCTGCTCCAGAACTCTTGCCTGGAAAATCCCATGGACGGAGGAGCCTGGAAGGCTGCAGCCCACGGGGTTGCTAGGAGTCAGACACGACTGAGCAACTTCACTTTCCCTTTTCACTTTCATGCATTGGAGAAGGAAATGGCAACCCACTCCAGTGTTCTTGCCTGGAGGATCCCAGGGACGGGGGAACCTGGTAGGCCCATCTATGGGGTTGCACAGAGTCGGACACGACTGAAGCGACTTAGCAGCAGCAACAAAGGAGAACACATATATTTTACCCTATGACCCAGAAACTTCAGTCTTCAGTATGTTTCCAACAGAATGTGTCTATAAGTTTACCAAAAGGCAGAGACAAGAATGTTTGGTAGTGCTTCTCACAACAACCCCAAACTGGAAACAATTTCAACAGCCATTAACAATTAGAAACAACACAGAACATTCATACAGAAGAATATTGTATGAACCTCTCTTAAGTGAAATTGTTTTAAATAGATGACATCAAGCTATGTTACAAATTAGGATAGTGGTTACTTCTGGTGGGCAGTGACTGGAAGGGGATGAGGGATGGGGAATGGTCTTTCCAGGCCTTGGTAATGTCCTATCTGATCTGGCTGTTGTTACAGGGATGTGAACTTTGTAAAAATTCACTAGGCTGTACACCGTGAGTTTTGCACCTTTCTGTATATACACTATACTTCAATAGAAGTTACAAAAATTAATACAGAGCAGTGTCTCAGCTTTTTCATTTGGGGTTTGATCCTCTTCCCTGTTTTATTTTTCTTTTTGTTTGATTAAGGATAGCTGTATGGGTTTATATTTTGCAGTTCTTGGCAGGACATGGGGAGGTGTGTGATGCAAGAGAGATAAGCTTGATACCTTCCCCATCCCATACCTAGTGGGCCCCTGATGGGGTAAACCAACTGATAATTAGACTCAGATGCCTAGAGATGGCAGTAGTCTTAGAAATCATTTCACATGGTTCAGGAGAGGAAACCGAGGCCTAGAGAAGTAAAGTTAATTAAGTATATGTGGCTGGCTTGTTAAAAGAAACAATGTGAATTCCATGGTTTCAACTTATATTGGCATTATAAAAAAAGAATGAAATGAGACCACTTGCAGCAACATGGATGGACCTAGAGGTGATCATAGTAAGTGAAGTAAATCGGAAGGAAAAAGGCAGATATCATATGACACCACTTACATGTAGAATCCAAAATGATACAAACTTATTTTCAAGACTCACAGACTTGGAAAACAAATTTATGATTACCACAGTGGAAAGGTGTGGAGGGGCGTGGGGATAAATTAGGAGTTTGGGATTAACATGTATATACTACTATGTATAAAACAGGTAATCAACAAGGACCTACTGTATAACACAGGCAACTCTACTCAATATTCTGTGATAACATATATGGGAAAAAATCTGAAAAAGAATGGATTATACATATACATATAACTCAATCACTTTTCTGTACACCTGAAATACAACATTGTAAGTCAAATTATAGTCCAAGGGGACAAGTGAGGATGAGATGGTTGGATGGCATCACTGACTCAAAGAACATGAGTCTGAGTGAGCTCAGGGAGTTGGTGATGGACAGGGAAGCCTGGCGTGCTGCAGTCCATGGGGTCACAAAGAGTTGGAGATGACTCAGTGACTGAACACATAAAAATTGAATTAAAAAATAAAAACAAACAAAAATCAGACTGGTATGCAAAGGAAAAGAAGCATGGGCTTCCCAGGTAGTGCAGTGGTAAAGGTTAGGAGTTTGTGATTAACATAGATGCACTTCTATGCATAAAATAGATAATCAAAAAGGAACTACTGCATAGTACAGGCAACTCTACACAATATTCTAAGATAACCTATATGGGAAAAAAATCTGAAAAAGAAGGCGTGTGTATATGTATATGCGTGTGTGTATGTATATATGTATAAAAACTCAATCACTTTGCTATACACCTAAAACTGACACAACACTGGTAAATCAAACTATTGTCCAACATAAAATCTAATGAAAACATAAAAACAAATAAAACCAGACTGGCATGAAAAGAAAAAAAATGTATATTGGCCTTATACACAGGCAGATGTGGTTGCCAATGACTTCCTTCACTTCCATCCCAAAGGACCTACTGTATAGCACAGGCAACTCTACTCAATATTCTGTGATGAACTATATAGGAAAACATCTGAAAAAGAATGTGTATGTATGTCTGTATGTGTGTATGTATATATATATATCAGTCAGTTCAGTTCAGTCGCTCAGTCGTGTCCAACTCTTTGCGACCCCATGAACCTCAGCACGCCAGGCCTCCTTGTCCATCACCAACTCCCGGAGTTCACCCAAACTCATGTCCATCGAGTCAGTGATGTCATCCAGCCATCTCATCCTCTGTCGTCCCCTTCTCCTCCTGCCCCCAATCCCTCCCAGCCTCAGAGTCTTTTCCAAGGAGTCAAAACTTCCCATGAGGTGGCCAAAGTATATATATATAAAACCCTCAATCTCTTTGTTATCCACCTGAAATTGACACGACATTGGTAAATCAAACTACAGTCCAATATAAAATAACAATCAAATTTAAAACATAAAAATAAACAAAATCAGACTGGCATGCAGCGAAAAACTGTATATTGGCCTTATACACAGGCAGACGTGGTTGCCGATGGCTTCTTCCACTTCCGTCCCAAAGATGAAACTGTGTAGCCCGCCTCATTCTACATAGGAAGTAGCTCTTTGTTCCCTGTTCTAAAGTGAATTTCCTTCTTAGGAGAAACAACCCAACATCTATGCATATGGGATCAGATGATCAGGGTCAGACTCCCTGTCACTCATAGAGAGTGGAATCCTGAGCTCATCCAACGTGAGGAGCCTCAGGGCCTCCCTAGAACTGCTGTAGCTCTTTGCATGTAGGAAGTCACGTCACCCGACAGCCCCGCATTGTAAACCCTCTTGCCATTCCCACTGCAGAGAGGAAGACGCTAAGACAAAGGGAGGTTCATAGTTTGCCCAAGGCCCTTCTAGTAAGGGCCAGTGTGGAAATGACCTTGGACAGACTGCTCCCAACCACTGGGTTATGTGGCATGGGGTGGTGTAAGCCACTGTGATGGAGGGCCTGACCTTCTTCTGAAGATGTCAGGATACTGAAACAGAAGAGAGGAGGATGCTTCCAGAAGGTCAGGAGACTCATCACCACCAAACCAACCAACCAACCAACCAACACAAGATATATTCACAGGTGTGGGTGCTGCCTGTGTGTGTGTAACCAGGTTAGAATATGTAGTCACCAGTAAGCCATATTGTTCATTTAAACAGATGCAGCTTAGCTGAGAACTGTTAAATCTTTGCTTCACGCTATAAAGACCATACCAAATCATTGTAACTCTGATTTGATGAGCCGTTTTAGTTATGTGTCAAGCCACAACATGGGGAGGGTGGAGTTGGCGGTAATAAAGTTTCAGCTAGTCGAGAATATGGAAGTCCTCGTTAACCAGCGCCTAAGCCCCACCCTCTGGCTCGGTCAGAGTGTATCATATACATTATTAACTGCATGCTGAATTGAGCTTTCCTCCCGTTTTCCTTCTACTAGCCACACCAGAGCCAGACCACACACACACACACAGACACAGACACAGACACACACACACACACACTTCCGTCAGTTACAGACACTTCCCAACTGTAACACAAGATGGCATCAACCCAGATCACCATTTACTAATGCACAAATGCCTGAATCCTGAGACAAGTATCATTTATACTAATATTACGGGTCTCAAGCTCAACAGTGAGGATTACACAGGAGGCGATACTGCTTGCCCCGAATGCTTTTAAATGCCCTGCCTTCCTGGATGTCACACTTCACCCCACCAGCCCCCAAACACACCACATCACATTCTAAAAGGATGTCTTACTTGCAGGACAACACTAATGGATTAGTGGAAAGAAAACAAGAGGCCTCCCTTCCACAGGGAAGGTCAGGCTTCTCAGTGCTGTGAATGTACTCCTGCATTAAACAACAGTTTCCCCTGTGTCAGAGCACTGTAGAGGCATGCAGCTTGCTAGATTTATATAAAGCCTGGTCTCTCAAAACTTTCCAAAGCGAATGGCATCCATCAAGTTAATTTCCTCAGGGATCGCCTCAAACATGGAGAATGAAGAGGCCCAGACCAATAAACATCAAAAGAACGTTCTTAAATGGTAATTGAAGTTCTATTAGATTTTCTTTTCTGGGAGCAGCTTAGGTTAATTCAGCTGAGAAGATTCTACGTATCAAAGCTGACAGTGTGAATATGTAGAGCTGGCTGCAAGAGCGCTCGGTATTATAGACATCTGTTCATTCCAGTTACACAAAACGCAGGCGAGAGGGAGTTGGGGTGCTTACCAAGCCGGCGCACGTAGACACAGCGACGGAGGACGAGCTGTCGTTTCTGATAAATCCTGATAGAAACATCTCGGCACCGCGGGTTCCCGAGTCTCTGAGGCACCATCTTTCCCAAGTACCTGGACAATAAAGTGACTGCTGAAGATCGCTGCGGGCTTAAGTTCTAAGTGTAGTTCCTGTCCAAATGCTGAAAATCGGTAATGCAGGGAGCTGCTGGCACTCTGCGCCGACCGCTTTTTCCTGCCGTTGTGCAAAATGTCGTGGGAAATATATGACCCGCCCGAGTCCACTTCTACTGGCGTGACAAAGACGTAATCTGCAATGGGAAAGGTTGGCTGTCAGCACCCGAGCCCAGGACGCCCCGGGGGCCCCTTTCCCACAGGCTGGCAGTGAGCAATGCACAGCTGAAAGATATTTGTCTCCACTGCCATGCACCTAGACGATATATCACTCAGAGCAGCTCGTGACAGGGAGAATTTTGTGATCTTGACAGTTAGCTCCGCCACAGTCATTCCTCCAGAAAATAAGAGTCAAGCACCGTCTTGCTGAACGTCAAGAATGTTCGTGGAAAATGCCACGACATCCACGGTCTGCAGAGAGAGGTGGATTTTTTATATATCCATCATGGAGTCATCCACACATCAAAGTCGACTTGGAGGAGACACTATTATAACCATGGAGCCATAAAGTCAAAGAAAGGAACTTCCCCCAAGATGATACCTCTGTTTAAAATACATTGGGAGCATTTATGTGTGTGTGTGTGGGGGGGGGTGGGGAGGAAGATGGACAGAGCTTAAATTTCAAATATAACTCATGGCGCTGAGTAACTTGAGATGAAATCTCAGGTAATTAACAAGTAACTGCTGTTTTATGCTTCCAATATTAATGATACGTGATAATAAAACTCCAGCACTCGTATCACCAAATGTTTTACAGCGAGCTTTCTCTGGGACAATTCCATTTAATTGTCAGCATAAAATACAGTGGATACATAAAAATGCCTCGGAATTGTCAGGACTTCCTTCTACAGTCTGAAGTTGAAAACTGCTCAGACATGTTGGTGGGGGCGTGTCAGATCAGGGGACACCTGGAAAGACGTGTTTAAAAATACCTTCCCCATTGCTCCCTAGAGCAGCACTAATTGCTGCTTGTCCCGGAGAGCAGAAGTTAAATAACAATTTGCTGCTTGAAAAAAAAAAGAGGCCAGCACACTGTTTTGTATCACAGGACATTGAAACTGAAAAGTATCGTCCACAAAGTGACTTGGAATATACCCTCTGCGCCTTAAAAAACACTCTGGGTTTCCACTTTCTAGGCACAGAATGGGAAACTAATTTGGATAGTGTTTAGAAAGATTCCAAATAACTAAGAGGCATGTTTGAGTCACTTGGGTCCTTAGTTACTGGAGAAGGAAAAGCAAGAGGAATTTCCCTTTTCCCAAAATAGTCAACAACTGAAAAGGGAAGAAAGAAAGAAAGCTAAAGAATGAACAGCAGCCCTGTAGCTAGCAGGGAATCAATGAGTGATATTCTATCTGGTCCTACATTTGAATTAAAAAAAAGTCCCAATATGGCAATTTTCAATGGTGTTCTTCTGTATATGAATCATCTGAGACTCAAACTGCTTGAGAAACTCATTTTTACAATGTTCTTGCCATCCTTCCCATTTTTTCTTCACTTCTTTAACTAGAAATACTATCTAATTGACATGCGTAACAGAAAGCAATTGAAAAAAATGCTTTTCTCTTCACCTTAAAAAGTTGAGCAGCACACATACCACTTCCCTTCAAAACCTATACGGTGCTTCTGTGTACAAGGCTTTTTGACGAAACACAGCAAGGAAATACCTCCTCCCTTCCCCAGGCTAAAACCTAACTGTCAAAATCACACATGCGCCAGACAGTCTCTATGCTACCTTGATTCTTACCTCCTTGTGCAAAGCCACCTGAAGCTCTGCCTGCTCTTAGCTGGGAGAACACGCAGGAGCCTTATCCAGCCAGCCTTCCTCGAATCAGCCTGCAAAGCCCCCTACCCAGACACCTGCTGCTGGTTTGTTTGCAAAGGAAGGGTGAACCCGTGGGCTGATGGTAATATCCAGTGCCTCAAGGGAAGAGGGGCAGTCAGAGCCCCTGCAGTGAGTGATCTGATTAATCCGCCCAAGGGCTGCCTAACACGAGGTGCTTACAGGTGCCGACTGGAATGGAGGGGATCTCAAGCCATTTGGCCCTGATGAAACAATGAAGGGTTGTTTTAGAAACTGCAGCCAGCTTTTCTGGTTGGACAAATGGTGAATTTCTCAAGGGCAAATTCCTGGCTCTCCTGGGTCCCCTCACTCACCCACTCCTGGGTGGCACGGCCTTCTCCATGACTCTGCCATCCTCTCCTCCCCAAAGGATCCCTGATTCCCCAAGAGAAGGAGGTAAGGCCACCGAAGGCTGAAAAAGTGATAGAACCCCAGCTGGACATCAAGGTCTTGCTGTAGAAACCTTGGGTCAGGAAGTAGCTCTTCTCCAGCAGCTGATGGGAACAATGGAAACAAGGACTTTCCTTCCAGGTGCCAGGGAGAAGTTAATAAATAACAGAAGTAAAGCCTGTTCTGGATGTTTGCGGCCAGGAAACCTCAGAAGAGGCACCCCCTCCCCCACCCCTGGCCCCCCAGAGAAGCTACCTGCTTTCCTCTGGTGATCTTTGGGAATCAATGATACAAGAGAAGAGAAAAGGGAGTAAGAAGATGCGAAAAGGATGAAAGGAACAGGAGTGGACAGGTGAGGGAGGGAAGGTGGGGAGAGGGGAGTTGGGGGGCGGTTGTGAAGACGGAGGAAGAAGGGGACCTGTTCTTTCTCGAAAGAAGAAGGAAATGGAGAAAGTGCCTTTTGATATCAGCCACCTGGTCAACGTCCATTCACTTTCCAATTTCTCACCGCAGCAGTTTGTGTGTGTGTGTGTTTTTTAACCACCCCTCTGTGAACGAGGGAAAGGGGGAAAGGACTGTTTTCTCCTTTAGGCAACTTGCAGCTTGAGGCCCTGATTCCCATGATAAATTCAAAGTCCTGGCCACATACCCCCTCTCCAAACAGGATCCGTGTATTCAGGACACGCGCACACCTGCCACGTGGGGGAGAGGAGGGGAGTTCTTCTACCTTGTCTTTCTTTGGAAGGAAAGAAGGGACAAAGTGCCTGGAAAAGCTCTTCTGGGAGCGGGGAGGAGGCGAATACGAACCGTGATTTAATCCGCTGCCGTCCCCGCCGCGGCTGTCACTGGCTAAGGCTGCGGCGACCGACGCGCAGCAGAGGCAGCACAGCTGGAGCGCCTGCAAAGGAAAAGGTGACCCGGCGCCGTGAGGGCGCGGCGGGGCCGGCGTCCCGGGCCTCCCCGCCCGCGGCGCGCCCCTCGCCCGGCACCTGCCTTAGCCACGCGCCCGCGCGCCGCCGGCCCCCACGGCGGCCCCGAGCGGGCGGCGGGGAGGGCGCACGCGAGCAGGAGGGCGCACTCCATGGTCAGGGGCGGGCGCGGCGGCTGCGGGCGGCGCGCATTCTCCCCGCCGCCCCGGAGCGCGGCGCTCCAGGTGCGGCGCCAGGTGGGAACCGCCGTCGCCGCTCACATCGCGGGCCGGTCGCCTCGGGACTCCCCGGCTCCGGCTCCCGGCGCAAGCCTGCTCGCCGGTGCCGGCTCGCGCCGCGCCGCCTGCTCCTCCCGGGGGCGCCCCGGGGCCGGGGCGGGCGCGCGCCTCGGAGCGCAGACGGCCGGGGCGCTGTGTCCGCGCCCGCCCTGCGGTCCCCGCGTCGCTCTGTGTCGGGGTGAGCGTCTGAGGCTCCCGGGGCCAGCAGCGCCAGCTGGCTCCCCCGGCGCGCCGGAGCCAAGCGCCCGCCTCTCCACCGCACGGTGATTGGCGACCAGCGGCTCCCGGGCCCGTCCGAGCCCCCGGGCTGGTGCGAGGGCGTGGGATTCCCCGCTCCCGCTCCGAGGGAGGGGGTGCAGGGGGAGGGGAGGCTGAGGGGGAGGGAGGGGGAGGAGGGACCGGCCGCCCAGGGAGGGAGGGGAGCGCCCTGGGCCAAGCTGGGAAAGCGTCACCGGAGCGCGAGGACGGGCGAGCAGAGCGCGGGGAGGGGGCCGTTCAGGTGAGGGGCGCCACTCCTCCTGCTGCCTGTGCAGACGTTTCTTTTGCAAATCTGGCGAGACAGCCCAGGTACGGAGTGTTCTCAGAGCCTCCAAAGGGCCAGGGACCCTCCCCTGCTTCATCTCGCTCCCGCGGGCCCTCTCCTTGCACAGGTGAGACTTACTAACCCCTTGATGGGGACGAGGAACTGCCCGACTAGGTGCAGGATGGCCTCTCTCAACCAACGAGTAGTCCCGGTAACTCGCACATCTCCGCCTGGAGGGCTGCAAGCAAGAGCCTTCTAAAGGCTGCGGCGTGTGAAAACCCAGGCTGGCCGGCGGTGGCCTCGCCTCTACCAGTGACCGCGTTTCCAGCTCCTCAACCTGGCCCCGGACCCCGCAGCCTCCGAAGTGAGCCGCTGCCTTCGCCATGGGCGTGCAGCCCATCTGCGCTGTGCCTGTCGTGTACTCACCACACTTATCTGATCTTTGGATCCCCGCTGTTGGCAGGGATAACATATATCCTCCTCACAGGCTAGTGGAAAAGACCCTCAAGGGGTAACTCAACCATCTGAGAACAAAAATGATCACAGAGTCCCTATAGGAAAAGAATGGGCCCCTCAGTTAGAGAGAAGACTAGCAGAATCTGATGTAGTTAGGGGATGGGAGAGAGCTAAAACTGTGTGTGTGACTGTGAGATGTCTGCCCGGAGCTGACATTTCAAGTAAGACCAAAGGTCAGTTTTATAAAGAACAGAGGAGTGCTGTCTTGCCTGTCAGCTTAAGAGAAGGTCCCCAAGTAGGAAATGTACCTGCCACGGCTTGCCAGGTGGCGCTAGTGGTAAAGAACTCGCCCACCAATGCTGAAGACAGAAGAGACCAGGGTTCCATCCCGGGTCCGGAAGAACCCCTGGAGGCAGAAACGGCAACCCACTCCAGTATTCTTGCCTGGAGAAGCCCCATGGACAGAGGAGACTGGTGTCCTACAGTCCATGGCATTGCAAAGACTCAGGACGGCAGCAACTTAGCACATAGCACCTGCCTTGATGGAAGGCTTACAGGCCAGGTGCAAGAACAGTAGACTGTCAGATCAAGAGGACCTTGCTGGCCTGGGGGGTGGCAGGGTAATGCACATAGGAAACTTAGATTTAAGAGCAGTATGTGTGTATCTGTGTGTGTGTGTTTTCAGAATCCGGAAATGCGTCAGTAAAAATCTAAACCTGGGGCTAGAAAAGCAGAGAAAGTGATACACCTTCTGCAGGGGCTGGCTGGGGTGGGGGACACTTTGGAAAGGGCTTCCCAGGTGGCTCAGTGATTAAAAAAAAAAAAAATCCGCCTGCCAATGCAGGAGACACAGGTTTGATTCCTGGGTCGGAAAGATCTCCCAGAGGAGGAAATGGCAACCTATTCCAGTATTCTTGCCTGGAAATCCCATGGACAGAGGAGCCTGGTGGGATACAGTCCATGGGGTTGCAAAGAATCAAACATGACTGAGCACAGTGAGACAAATCCAGGTTAAACAAATTCACTTGTGTTTCACAACAATCTGTTAGAGATCTTGTGGCCTACATTTTCTAATCTGTAAAACAGGAGTAAACATTGATACAGCCAAAGGCTCTCCCAAGGATTCAGTTCAGTTCAGTCCAGTCGCTCAGTCGTGTCCAACTCTTGCGACCCCAGAGACTACAGGACGCCAGGCTTCCCTGGCCATCACCAACTCCTGCAGCTTCTCCTCCTGCCTTCAGTCTCTCCCAGCATCAGGGGTCTTTTCCAAAGAGTCATTTCTTCACATCAGGTGGCCAAAGTGTGGCCGCATTGGGTGGCCAATGCCAAGGATTAAGTGAATGTTTTTTCCCAAGCCCTTTCTAAGTGAGCTTTAAAAGTAAGATCAGGGAATTCCCTAGTGGTTCAGTGGTTATGGCAAAACACTCCAATATTCTTGCCTGGAGAATTCCATGGAGAGAGGAGCTTGGCAGACTATAGTCCATGAACTCGAAAAGTGTTGAACATGACTAAGTGACACTTTCACTTTCTTTCATTTCCAGTGATTAAGACTCCATGCTACCCAATCTAAATGTCCATGGACAGAGAAAAGGATAAGGAGGATGTGACACATATATACAATGGAATATTACTCAGCCATTTAAAAGGAGGAAATAATACCATTTGCAACAAAGTGGGTGGACCTAGAGAGTGTTATACTGAGTGAAGTTAAGTCAGACTGAGGAGAAATAGTGTATGACATCCCTTATATGTGGTATCTAAAAAGAAGTGATATAAATGAACTTACCTACCAAACAGAAACAGACTTCAAGAATGAGTTTATGGTTGCTAGGCGAAGGATGGGAGGAAGGGATAGTCAGGGAGTTTGGGATGGACATGTACACAATGTTATATTTAAAATGGATAACCAGCAAGGTCCTCCTGTATAGCACACGGAACTGTGCTCAGTGTTATGTGACAGCCTGGATGGGAGGGGAAGTTGGGGGAGAATGGATACGGGTGTGGCTGAGTCCCTTTGCTGTTCACCTATCACAGTGTTGCTTGTTAATCAACTATACCCCAATACAAAATAAAAAGTTAAAAAAAAAGACTCCGTGCTCTCCCTGCAGGGGGCGCAGCTTCGACCCCTGGTCAGGAAACAAACATCCTACAGCCTGTGCAGAACAACTAAAAAATAAAAATAACAGTTAAAAAAAAATAGATGATGCTCTGTATTTCTGTTACTTCATCCATCCTATGTCAAATTGGAACACGCGTGAAAATCATCCCTGATGTTGGCTGGAAATGCAGAGGCCTGGGGCACCAGCCATGGGCATTCTGACTGGGTGGACCTGGCCTTGGGCCCACATATGTGTTTGCAGCCAGCAGGTGCACGTAATCCTGACGGAGGCGACTTCAGTGCTTCTAAAAGTTGGAGGAGTGTGCGACCTGTCCACACTCAGCCCAACAAAACCGTGCCCCTCATCAGCATCTCTCCAGCGACACCTTTGTGCGAGGTCATACACACTCCTTTGGTCTTGCTGTTTTGCAGCCAAGAATAGACGCTCTTTTCCATGGTCAGGGCTTGACTCTCAGAGAACACTTTTTACCGTGCTTCTCACCGGTAGCACCTTTGACCTTGGGGGCTGGAGAATCCTCTGGGGTGGGGGCTGTCCCACACATTGTAGGATATTGAGCGGCACCTGTGGCCTCTACTCACTAGATGCCAGCAGCCCTCCCACACTTAGGACAAAGTGTCTGTGCGTTTGCGGAAGACCGGGCCCACTTCCTCCTGGAGGGCCAGTACCCAAGACTGCAAAGCCACCCCTCCTGGGATAATTTTCTACATTCTAGGAACTAGCCCTGCAATATGTATAAATTGCCTCTAGATGGTGACAGAGAGTCAGGAGCCATGGTCCTTTCAGTTCTGAATAGCAAAGGAGCATTTAACTTCTACCAAGAATACATCATGTGAAACGCTGGGCTGGATGAAGCTCACGCTGCAATCAAGATTGCTGGGAGAAATGTCAATAACCTCAGACATGCAGATGACACCATCCTTATGGCAGAAAGTGAAGGGGGAACTAAAGAACCTCTTGATGAAGGTGAAAGAGAAGAGTGAAAAAGCTGGCTTAGAACCCAATATTCTAAAAACTAAGATCATGGCATCCAGTCCCATCACTTCATGGTAAATAGATGGGAAAAAATGGAAACAGTGAGAGACTTTATTTTCTTGGGCTCCAAAATCACTTCAACAGTGATTGCAGCCATGAAATTAAGACACTTGCTTCTTAGAAGAAAAGCTATGACCAACCCAGACACCATATTAAAAAGGAGAGACATCACTTTGCCAATAAAGATCCATCTAGTCAAAGCTATGGTTTTTCCAGTAGTGATGTATGGATGTGAGAGTTGGACCATAAAGAAGGCTGAGTGCCAAAGAATTGATGCTTTTGAACTCTGGTGCTGGAGAAGACTCTTGAGAGTCCCTTGGGCTGCAAGGAGATCCAACCAGTCCATCCTAAAGGAAATCAATCCTGAATATTCCTTGGAAGGACTGACGTTGAATCTCCAATACTTTGTCCACCTGATGTGAAGAGCCAACTCATTGGAAAAGACCCTGATGCTGGGAAAGATTGAGGGCAGGAGAAGGGGGCGACAGAGGATGAGATGGTTGGATGGCATCATTGGACATGAGTTTGAGCAAGGTCAGGGAGATAGTGAAGGACAGGTAAGCCTGGTGTGTTGTCCCTGGGGTCACAAGGAGTGAGACACAGCCGAGTGATTGCAAAACAACAATCAGCTTCTGAAATATTTGGAAGCCTAAATCTGAATTGACTTTAAAACTTTAATTCTAAGACACCATAAAGAGTGTCTAAAGTTCATACTAATCCATCTCAGCCCATCTGAGCTGTTTCAGCAGATTGCCATGGCCGCAGTGGCGTAGAAACAACAGAATGTATTTCTTACAGTTCTGGAGTTTAGGGAGTTCAAGATCAAGGTTCCAGCAGGTTTGTTTGGTGTCTGGTGAGATCCTGCTTCCTGCTTCATAGATGGCCGTTGTTTTGCTGTGTCCTCACGTGGTTGCAGAGGCCAGGGAGCTCTCTGCAGTCTCTTTTCTAAGGGCACTAATCCCTTTCATGGGGGCTCAGCTCTCAAGACCCAGTCACCTCCCAAAGTTCTCACTTCCCAGTGCCTTCACGCTGGGTGTTAGACTTCACTATGTGAGTGCGGAGCAGGGGCACAAACATTGCGGAAAGCAATGGGGAAAAGAGAAAGTAATCGCTGCCTTGGTGTACTCTGTCAGACTAAGCCCAGAGCCATGCACACAGCAGGCATTCAGTAAATACTTTTAAGAAGGACAGGAAGACATGGTAGGGAAGTGGACATGAAGAGGCACACCTAAGAACATGTCCCCCGCTTCCATCCTTTAACATCAGCGGTACAGTTCTGGGCGTTGTTTTCTCATCTTTTTACATGGACATCAGTTTAACCTTTTTTCCCCAAGATAATATGCTTCAAGTCAAGCACCTCCTTCTGGCCAGAGCAAGAAATAAACAGTGATCTCTATTGGTGATTCACTTTTCCCTTGATCTCTGTTGTAGTAGGATGCAAGGGTCTCCCCCACAAAAAGAAAGAAACATTTAGTCTCCGTCCACTCCATCCCCGCTCAGCTGACTTCCAAGGAAGAACACTGTCTCTCCTCTGGAGTTTTACAGCTGCCCTGAATGGCTTGTCAGGTTTACTGAACAGATTTCTGACAGTTTTCTGTAGAAAGTTAAGATGTCCAAAGCCATGTGTCCAAACCTAGATCGGGAGACATGAGAAACAGAGAATAGGACTTGACTTATTTCAACACAGTTGCCAAAAAGAAACATAACGAGATGGACATGGATTTCAAGCTGTGAACCCTGAAAGGCAAGGGAGCCTCCTTCTGGCCAGTGTCTCAGAAAACAAGGTGCAGTTAACCACACTGTCTTCAGAAGCAGTGGAGACGGGGAGAAGCCCAGAAAGATGGGCTTCCCTGGGGGCTCAGACAGCAAAGAATCCGCCTGCAATGCAAGAGATCCAAGTTCTGTCTCTGGGTTGGAAGATGCCCTGGAGAAGGGAATACCCACTCCAGTATTCTTGCCTGCTAAATCCATGGACAGAAGAGCCTGGTGAGCTACGGTCTATGGGGTTGCCAAGAGTCGGACACGAGTGAGCAACTAACACACACATCCAGATAGGTAAAGTGTTTCCTTTACTGCACGAAATAAAAAGTGAAATTCCAGCAAATGACATTGCCGAGTGATTGCAAAACAACAATCAGCTTCTGAAATATTTGGAAGCCTAAATCTGAATTGACTTTAAAACTTTAATTCTAAGACACCATAAAGAGTGTCTAAAGTTCATACTAATCCATCTCAGCCCATCTGAGCTGTTTCAGCAGATTGCCATGGCCGCAGTGGCGTAGAAACAACAGAATGTATTTCTTACAGTTCTGGAGTTTAGGGAGTTCAAGATCAAGGTTCCAGCAGGTTTGTTTGGTGTCTGGTGAGATCCTGCTTCCTGCTTCATAGATGGCCGTTGTTTTGCTGTGTCCTCACGTGGTTGCAGAGGCCAGGGAGCTCTCTGCAGTCTCTTTTCTAAGGGCACTAATCCCTTTCATGGGGGCTCAGCTCTCAAGACCCAGTCACCTCCCAAAGTTCTCACTTCCCAGTGCCTTCACGCTGGGTGTTAGACTTCACTATGTGAGTGCGGAGCAGGGGCACAAACATTGCGGAAAGCAATGGGGAAAAGAGAAAGTAATCGCTGCCTTGGTGTACTCTGTCAGACTAAGCCCAGAGCCATGCACACAGCAGGCATTCAGTAAATACTTTTAAGAAGGACAGGAAGACATGGTAGGGAAGTGGACATGAAGAGGCACACCTAAGAACATGTCCCCCGCTTCCATCCTTTAACATCAACGGTACAGTTCTGGGCGTTGTTTTCTCATCTTTTTACATGGACATCAGTTTAACCTTTTTTCCCCAAGATAATATGCTTCAAGTCAAGCACCTCCTTCTGGCCAGAGCAAGAAATAAACAGTGATCTCTATTGGTGATTCACTTTTCCCTTGATCTCTGTTGTAGTAGGATGCAAGGGTCTCCCCCACAAAAAGAAAGAAACATTTAGTCTCCGTCCACTCCATCCCCGCTCAGCTGACTTCCAAGGAAGAACACTGTCTCTCCTCTGGAGTTTTACAGCTGCCCTGAATGGCTTGTCAGGTTTACTGAACAGATTTCTGACAGTTTTCTGTAGAAAGTTAAGATGTCCAAAGCCATGTGTCCAAACCTAGATCGGGAGACATGAGAAACAGAGAATAGGACTTGACTTATTTCAACACAGTTGCCAAAAAGAAACATAACGAGATGGACATGGATTTCAAGCTGTGAACCCTGAAAGGCAAGGGAGCCTCCTTCTGGCCAGTGTCTCAGAAAACAAGGTGCAGTTAACCACACTGTCTTCAGAAGCAGTGGAGACGGGGAGAAGCCCAGAAAGATGGGCTTCCCTGGGGGCTCAGACAGCAAAGAATCCGCCTGCAATGCAAGAGATCCAAGTTCTGTCTCTGGGTTGGAAGATGCCCTGGAGAAGGGAATACCCACTCCAGTATTCTTGCCTGCTAAATCCATGGACAGAAGAGCCTGGTGAGCTACGGTCTATGGGGTTGCCAAGAGTCGGACACGAGTGAGCAACTAACACACACATCCAGATAGGTAAAGTGTTTCCTTTACTGCACGAAATAAAAAGTGAAATTCCAGCAAATGACATGCACAGGCTGATTTGTGTTGGCGACAGGAGATTATCCACAAGCACAATTTAGGAATTACCAACTGCTCCCTCAGCTCGAATTATGTCCAGTCTTTCATGGCGCTTTCCTGGGACGTTGGCGCTGATCTCTTCTCTTCACCACGTGTGCCTGTCCCTTTGATGAGGTTCCTCTATTCATCTCAGCTTCCCTTGCTCTGCCTACACGAGTTGCTCCCCAGCTCTATTTTCAGCCTTTTCCCAAGCCCTACAATTAAAAGTAGCTTGTCTGCCCCAGGCTGAAGAGGCAGCATTACAACTAGACTCCCTGTTCTCACAGGCAAACTCGAGGCCAAGTTCTGCACTCTCTGCGCAGCGAAGGGCAGAACATGTGCTTTGCAAAAGCTCTGGAAAAGCTCAGGCTGCATGAGAAAGGGAAATGACTTTGGTCAACATGAAGTATTCGCTCCCGTCCGCCATCAGATCTCATCACACGCAGACTTAGACACCTGCCCCCATGACTCCCGAACTCACATCTTTAACACCAGCCCATCTGCCCAAAGCCTGGGACAGCCAAGACAGGGAACGACCCCTGCTAATCAGAAACATCTGGGCAGCTGTTGAACTGACATTCCCGGGCATCGCCATGCATATTCCAATTACGCGGGTCTGGGACGCGGCCCAGAGGTCTGTCGTTGAACTAACACCTGGGTGTTTCTGATGTAACTAAATAGATTACAAGCCCGTAGCTGCGGCCCACTGTACTTACACCTCCATGTGAATGCCAGGGCTGCTGTCTAGCCAACAGCACTGAAAGCTTCTGGAATGCCTGTGACTCATTTCTTATTCATGGAGGAAGTAAAGAAGAACAGAAAGAATCAAGGACGGGCTGGAGATTGGATCCTTGATGGAGTGATGAGCCGGAAGGATTTGCTGTTTGATTCAATTTTTGAATTTTGGAGACAGTGCTTTGCCTTCTAAACATCTCCATCTCTTTTCTTCTGGTTTAACCCATGATTTGTTGTTCAGTGGCTAAGTCATGCCTGACACTTTTGCGACTCCCAGGACTGTCGCCTGTCAGGCTTCTCTGTCCGTGAGATTTTCCAGGCAAGAAGACTGGGGTGGGTTGCCATTTCCTTCTCCAGGAGATCTTCCTGACCCTGGGATTGAACTCGTTTCTCTTGCACTGGCAGGCAGGTTCTTTACCACCGAATGACCAGGGAAGCCCCTGATCCATGATTTAGACAGGCCTGAACATGGTAACACTTTCTTTTAGGCAAAATATCATTGTCCAAAAAGGTAGAGTCTGGACTCATGTGACCTGCTGTCACTGCTGTTGATCCCCAGTTTCGGAGAATGAACCCATCTTCCAGCTGGGGTTGTCACAATATGTAATTAAGCCTGGGTTTGTCAACAGCCATCCTCCTGAGCTGTAAAAACGAAATCCATCAAGTAAGAAGAGGAAAATCAACATGCTTCAGTTTAAGATCAGGATTCTTGTACCTGTTCCTTTCATCCCTGAGTTCAGTTCAGTTCAGTCACTCAGTTGTGTCTGACTCTTTGCAACCCCATGGCCCGCAGCTTGCCAGACCTCCCTGTCCATCACCAACTCCCAGAGCTTGCTCAAACTCATGTCCATCGAGTTGGTGATACCATTCAACCATCTCATCCTCTGTCTCTCTCTTACTCCCGCCTTCAATCTTTCCCATCATCAGGGTCTTTTCTAATCAGTCGGTTCTTCTCATCAGGTGGTCAAAGTATTGGAGTTTCAGCTTCAGCATCAGTCCTTCCAATGAATATTCAGGATTGATCTCCTTTAGGATGGACTTGAATCTCCTTGCTGTCCAAAGGACTCTCAAGAGTCTTCTCCAATTATAGAGTTCAAAAGCATCAATTCTTTGGCACTCGCTTTCTTTATGGTCCAATTCTCACATACATACATGACCACTGGAAAAACCACAGCTTCGACTAGACCGACCTTTGTTGGCAAGGTGATGTCTCTGAGTTTTAATATGCTGTCTAGGTTGGTCGTAACTTTCCTTCCAAGCAGCAAGCATCTTTTTATTTCATGGCTGCAGTCACAAACTGCAGTGATTTTGGAGTCCCAAAAAATAAAGTCTGTCACTGGTTCCATTGTTTCTCCATCTATTTGCCATGAATTGATGGGACTGGATGCCACGATCTTAGTTTTCTGAATGTCGAGTTTTAAGCCAACTTTTTCACTCTCCTCTTTCACTTTTATCAAGAGGCTCTTTAGTTGTTCTTTACTTTCTGCAATAAGGGTGGTGTCATCTGCATATCTGAGGTTATTGATATTTCTCCAGGCAATCTTCCTTCCATCTTGTGCTTCATTCAGCCCAGCATTCATATAGGGTCATCATTATCATCTTTCTAAATTCCATATATATGTGTTCATAAACTGTATTGGTGGTTTTCTTTCTAACTAACTTCACTCTGTATAATAGGCTCCAGTTTTCATCCACCTCATTCATTAGAACTGATTCAAATGTGTTCTTTTTAATAGCTGAGTAATATTCCATTGTGTATATATAGCACAACATTCTTATCCATTCATCTGCCGATGGATATCATGGCTTTTGGGAATGGTCTTGATCACTGCCTCCTGTAAAATGTCACGAACCTCCATCCGTAGTTCATCAGGCATTCTATCAGTTCTAATTCCTTGAATCTATTTGTCATGCCCACTCTATAATTGTAAGGGATTTGATTTAGGTCATACCTGAATAGTCTAGTGGTTTTCCCTACTTTCTTCAATTTCAGTCTGAATTTGGCAATAAGGAGTTCATGATCTGAGCCACAGTCAACTCCTGGTCTTGGTTTTGCTGACTGTGTAGAGCTTCTCCATCTTTGGCTGCAAAGAATATAATCAACCTGATTTTGGTATTGACCATCTGGTGATGCCCATGTGTAGAGTCTTCTCTTGTGCTGTTGGAAGAGGGTGTTTGCTATGACCAGTGCATTCTCTTAGCAAAACTCTGTTAGACTTTGCCCTGCTTCATTGTGTACTCCAAGGCCAAATTTGCTTGTTACTCCAGGTATCTCTTGTGTTCCTACTTTTGTATTCCAGGCCTCTATAATGAAAAGGACATCTTTTTTGGGTGTTAGTTCTAGAAGGTCTTGTAGGTCTTCATAGAACTGTTCGGTTTCAGCTTCTTCAGTGTTATTGGTCGGGGCATAGACTTGGATTACCGTGATATTGAATGGTTTGCCTTGGAAACAAACAAAGATAATTCTGTCATTTTTGAGATTGCATCCAAGTACTGCATTTTGTACTCTTGTTGACTATGAGTGCTACTCCGTTTCTCTAAGGGATTCTTGCCCACAGTAGTAGATATAATGTTCGTCTGAGTTAAACCACCACCATTTCAGCCAAGAAAACACTTTCCACCTCCTTTCCTCTTTATGTTGGTCTGTATTGGGTTTCAAAGTAGTCCTGTATTTTTGTTATGTGACCTTGAATGCAAAGTCTTTACATGCTCATCAATCACAGATAGTGAACTATCCTTATTTTACATTTTTTTTCCATCATGGTCGAAATAAAATGTATAAAATGTCTGAGACAGAACCCCAAACCTCCTGTGCTTGATAAATGATAGCTGTTCTCTACCACCATCCCCCTTTTTTTAACTTCTCTGAACTTTATTGCTGTAGCCACTTCACTTCCTGGGCTTCCCTTGTGATTCAGCTGGTAAAGAATCTGCCTGCAAAGCGGGAAACCTGGGTTCGATCTCTGGGTTGGGAAGATCCCCTGGAGAAGGGAAAGGCTACCCACTCCAGTATTCTGGCCCAGAAAAGTCCATGGGGTCGCAAAGAGTCAGACACAACTAAGTAACTTTCACTCACTCACATGCCACTTTCTGAGGCTGTGAACTGTGGCTCAGAGATGGATGCCATCTGAATATTCCTTCATCCAAACTCCAGGCTGGATCCGAATATCTTCCATTTAATTTCAGGACTGAAGCTTCCAGACACAGTGCCTGGGTGTGCATTCAAAAAGAGTGCATCCATAGGTTTGTTTTCAAAGTCTGTGCATCTGTCTCAGTTTTGTAAATTCATTTGTATCATCTTTTTAGATTCCACATGTAAGCGATATCATATGATCTGTCTTTCTCTGCATATGTACCCTTCTGCACCAGCATTCAAAGCAGCCAAAATTTGGAAGCTATGCAAATTAGGGCAAGAGTACCCCTCTGGGCTATTGAATCCTTTGGGGACAGGATTAAGAAGTCTACAACCTACTGGATTTCATTTCAACTCAAGCCCAGACAGGACATGACCGTCCACACTGCCAGGCTGGGTTGCAATCTTCTCCTAGGTCTTTTCTTCTGTTGGCTTGGGAAAGTGACTAGGAACAGAGATTGATTGACTCATTCATTCCACTGCTGCATACTGCACTTCAATTTCTAAATTACTGATTTCATCATTCCCCACATCCATTTCCTCAGCATCCTTCTGATGTGTTCCCATCTCTCGAAGTGTTCTGTCAAAAGGCTGGAGCTGCAGGTGAAGGTACAGGCATGACATCCTTCGACATTCACCCTTCACTGCTTCTGCCCCCAGTCTCTTGAAACTTCCCCACCAAAGCCAGCCTCCAAAGGATCGTCTCATAATCATGAGATGACAAAAGCTATTTAAGAATACAGAGACATGAAATGTGTGGGCCTGTTCCTTTCACTCAAAGAGAAAGAGAACCCGAACCCTCGGCAGTGGGTCTTCTTTAAACTGTTGTAGCATTTGAAATTCATGGTGACCGTTCCTTCTCAAAAAATCTCTCACCTGCTCAGCTTCAAGGTCATTACCTTGTCCTGTTTTTCCCTTTCTTACTTCAGATCAGATTCAGATCAGTCACTCAGTCATGTCCGACTCTTTGCAACTTCATGAATCACAGCATGCCAGGCCTCCCTGTCCATCACCAGCTCCTGGAGTTCCCTCAGACTCATGTCCATCGAGTCGGTGATGTCATCCAGCCATCTCATCCTCTGTTGTCCCATTCTCCTCCTGCCCCCAGTCCTTCCCAGCATCAGAGTCTTTTCCAATGAGTCAACTCTTTGCATGAGGTGGCCAAAGTACTGGAGTTTCAGCTTTAGCATCATTCCTTCCAAAGAACACCCAGGGCTGATCTCCTTCAGAATGGACTGTTTGGATCTCCTTGCAGTCCAAGGGACTCTCAAGAGTCTTCTCCAACACCACAGTTCAAAAGCATCAATGCTTCGGTGCTCAGCCTTCTTCACAGTCC